>CAJNDS010002420.1:361394-435586 GCA_905221605.1 Symbiodinium natans
GGGGGGGGGGGGGGCGGGCCTCCTCCGGCAGGAGGAATTAAATAATTTAATATGAAGGCCCCGAATTAAATATTCATATTTAAATCGAGGCCTTCATATTTAAATTATTTAATTCCTCCTGGGGGAGGAGGCCCCCCCCCCCTCCAGGATTTAAATTATTTAAATTATTTAAATCGGCCCGATTTAAATAATTTAAATATGAAGGCCACGGTTTAAATATGAATATTTAATTCGGGAGCTTCATATTTAAATTATTTAATTCGGGCCCGGGAATTAAATAATTTAAATAATTTAAATAATTTAAATCCGGGAGGGCGGGGGGGGCCGGGCCTCCTTGCGCAGGAGGAATTAAATAATATAAATATGAAGGCCCCGAATTAAATATTCATATTTAAATCGAGGCCTTCATATTTAAATTATTTAATTCCTCCTGGGGGAGGAGGCCCGCCACCCCCCCCCTCCAGGATTTAAATTATTTAAATTATTTAAATTATTTAAATTATTTACATTATTTAAATTATTTAAATTATTTAAATTATTTAATTTATTTAAATTATTTAAATTATTTAAATTATGTAAATTATTTAATTCCCGGGCCCGATTTAAATAATTTAAATATGAAGGCCACGATTTAAATATGAATATTTAATTCGGGAGCTTCATATTTAAATTATGTAAATCGGGCCCGGGAATTAAATAATTTAAATAATTTAAATAATTTAAATCCTGGAGGGGGGGGGCCGGGCTTCCTCCCGCAGGAGGAATTAAATAATTTAAATATGAAGGCCCCGAATTAAATATTCATATTTAAATCGGGGCCTTCATATTTAAATTATTTAATTCCTCCTGCGGGAGGGCCCCCTCAATCAGCTTCATCATCATCATCCTCATCCTCATCCGCATCATCATCATCATCTTCATTATCGTCATCATCTTCATCATCTATCATCATCATCTTCATCATCTTCATCATCTTTTTTTCATCATCCCCATCATCTCTCTCATCTCCACGGTTGTTCCAATATGTTTCATGTGCATCCTTGACATCAATGATCCCAATCAGCTTCATCATCATCTTCATCATCTTCATCATCTTCATCATCTTCATCATCTTCATCATTTTCATCATCTTCATCATCTTCATCATCTTCATCATCTTCATCATCTCCATCATCTTCATCATCTTCATGATCTGCTTCATCTGCTTCATCCTTCATCTGTTTCTTATGTTTCATTGCTTCTTGGGGCCCAGGAGGGCCTGGGGCAGGAGCAACTTTGCCGGTCAAAACTTGCCGGGATCCCCTTGGCACCCTGGAAAAGTGATGCAAATACCACACAAAACGGGAAAGGGTAGGAACAACTTTGTCGGTCAAAATTTGCCGGGATCCCCTTGGCACCCTGGAAAAGTCCTGCAAATACCACACAAAACGGGAAAGGGTAGGAACAACTTTGCCGGTCAAAATTTGCCGGGATCCCCTTGGCACCCTGGAAAAGTCCTGCAAATACCACACAAAACGGGAAAGGGTAGGAACAACATTTGCCGGTCAAAATTTGCCGGGATTCCCTTGGCACCCCGGAAAAGTGATGCAAATACCACACAAAACGGGAACGGGTAGGAACAACTTTGCGGGTCAAAATTTGCCGGGATTCCCTTGGCACCCTAGAAAAGTCCTGCAAATACCACACAAAACGGGAAAGGGTAGGAACAACTTTGCCGGTCAAAATTTGCCGGGATTCCCTTGGCACCCTAGAAAAGTGATGCAAATACCACACAAAACGGGAAAGGGTAGGAACAACTTTGCCGGTCAAAATTTGCCGGGATCCCCTTGGCACTCGGGAAAAGTGATGCAAATGCCACACAAAACGGGAACGGGTAGGAACAACTTTGCGGGTCAAAATTTGCCGGGACCCCCGTGGCACCCGGGAAAAGTGATGCAAATACCACACAAAACGGGAAAGGGTAGGAACAACTTTGCCGGTCAAAATTTGCCGGGATCCCCTTGGCACCCTGGAAAAGTGATGCAAATACCACACAAAACGGGAACGGGTAGGAACAACTTTGCCGGTCAAAATTTGCCGGGATTCCCTTGGCACCCTGGAAAAGTCCTGCAAATACCACACAAAACGGGAAAGGGTAGGAACAACTTTGCCGGTCAAAATTTGCCGGGATTCCCTTGGCACCCTGGAAAAGTCCTGCAAATACCACACAAAACGGGAAAGGGTAGGAACAACTTTGCGGGTCAAAATTTGCCGGGATTTCCTTGGCACCCTGGAAAAGTCCTGCAAATACCACACAAAACGGGAAAGGGTAGGAACAACTTTGCCGGTCAAAATTTGCCGGGATCCCCTTGGCACCCTGGAAAAGTCCTGCAAATACCACACAAAACGGGAAAGGGTAGGAACAACTTTGCCGGTCAAAATTTGCCGGGATTCCCTTGGCACCCTGGAAAAGTCCTGCAAATACCACACAAAACGGGAAAGGGTAGGAACAACTTTGCGGGTCAAAATTTGCCGGGATTCCCTTGGCACCCTGGAAAAGTCCTGCAAATACCACACAAAACGGGAAAGGGTAGGAACAACTTTGCCGGTCAAAATTTGCCGGGATCCCCTTGGCACTCCTGGAAAAGTGATGCAAATACCACACAAAACGGGAACGGGTAGGAACAACTTTGCGGGTCAAAATTTGCCGGGACCCCCTTGGCACCCGGGAAAAGTGATGCAAATACCACACAAAACGGGAAAGGGTAGGAACAACTTTGCCGGTCAAAATTTGCCGGGATCCCCTTGGCACCCTTGAAAAGTGATGCAAATACCACACAAAACGGGAACGGGTAGGAACAACTTTGCCGGTCAAAATTTGCCGGGGTTCCCTTGGCACCCTGGAAAAGTCCTGCAATGGAAAGGGAATGACTAAGTAAAGAGAGGAGCTCTTCAATTTCCCTCCCTATATCTGATGTTACTTTTCCTTCTTGGGCGGTGCCCTTCTTTCTCCCTTGAAGATGCAGAAAACGATCAGGAAGGGCACCCGTTCCATCGCCCGTATATAGACAGAGATAAATCATGAGCATCAGCTGGGTTTGCTGCCGATCCAAAATGGGCGTCCCTTTTAATCGCCTTCTGTGTCTTGAAACGAGCAAAAGGGACAGCCTAAGTGTTTCCTTGTGGTGTCCCTTTTCTTCGCTTGAAGATGCAGAAAACGATCTAAAAGGACACCTGTTCCATCGCCCATATATAGGGAGAGAGAGAGAGAGAGAGAGAGAGAGAGAGAGAGAGAGAAATCATGAGCATCAGCTGGGTTGGCTGCCAATCCAAAATGGGCGTCCCTTTTAATCGCCTTCTGTGTCTTCAAACGAGCAAAAGGGACACCCTAAGTGTGCTCTTGTGGGGTGTCCCTTTTCCTCGCTTGAAGATGCAGAAAACGATCAAAAAGGACACCCATTCCATCGCCAATATATAGGGAGAGAGAGAGAGAGAGAGAGAGAGAGAGAGAAAAAAATCATGAGCATCAGCTGGGTTGGCTGCCAATCCAAAATGGACGTCCCTTTTAATCGCTTTCTGTGTCTTCAAACGAACAAAAGAAAACACCTAGGTTCCTCACTTGAAGATCCAGAAAACGGCCCAACAAGGACACCCGTTCCATCGCCCATATATGGAGAGAGAGAGAGAGGGAGAAGGGAAAAAATCATGAGCATCAGCTGGGTTTGCTTACATGTTCATTGTTATTCCTGTTGTTTTTTTCTAACGGAAATGAACAAGAGAAGAGAAAAATAAGAACCAGAGGAAAGATGAAAACGAGCACCATCTTCTCTTTGCCTGACTTTTGCATTTCGCCTGTCCTCATTTCTCTTCCATTCTTTTCATTGCTCTTCCATTTAGAGTTGCATTCCTTTTGATCTCTCCTCTCCTTTCTCTCTCCCTTCTCTTCTCTTGTTCTCCTTTAAATCTCAAAAACACACAAAAGGAAGTTTCTTTTCCTTGTTGAATGAAGAATGAAAAAAGAAGAAAAGAGATAGGGAAAGAAATTGAAGAGCTCCACTGCCTATTGGTTCATTCCATTTCCTCTCTTTCTATGTGTTGTTTTCCTTGTCGTTTCAGAAAGCAAGCAAAATAAGGGCAAGGGGGCTTCCTGAAGAGGAGAGAGGGCACCTATCTGCGAAGAGGTCTTGTCCTTTTTAATAATAGAGGGAAAAGAGAGAGACAAGGAAGGGAGAGATGATAGATAAAGAAGAGTGCCATCTTCTTTGCGCCTTGTTGTGTTCCTCCGTCTCCTTGTTCCTTGTCTCCTCTCTTCTGTTCAGTACCCTTCCAGAAAATTAAAATGGCCTCCTTGTTGTCTCTCCTCTCTCACTTCCCTTTCCCTTCTCTCCTTCTGTTTCCGTTTAACTGATAAAACACAAGACAGGAACTTGTATGATAAAGCAGTGGAAGGTAAAGCAGAGGGTGGCTCCTTGCGCTTGGACCTTGCCGTACTTCATCATGTCCCTCTTCTCGGCCTACTTCTGCTCTTTTCCTTACTCTTCTCCTTTTCATAAATTCTTCCTCTTTAGTTGTTCTTATTTCGAAAAGAAAGAGGGAAGGGAGAGATAAGGGAGATAGGATAGATAAAGAAGAGTGCCATCTTCTCTGCGCCTTGTTTTGTCTCTCCCTCTTCTCTATTCATCTCTCTTCTATTTTTTTCTTTGCTGTTCTATTGAAAATGGATTCCCTGTATCTCTCCTCTGTCCTTCTCTCTCGCTCCTCTTCTCCTGTTCCCCTCTAAACGATTGCTCTTTACAGATAGGTGCCCTCCCTCCTCGTCAGGAAATCTCTTTTTCGCTTATTTTGCTTTTTGAAGCGAATAAAACAACGGATAAGAGAGGAAAGGGAATGACTAAGTAAAGACAGGAGCTCTTCAATAGGTGCCCTCCCTCCTCTTCAGGAAATCTCTTTTCCCTTATTTTGCTTTTTGAAGCGAAGAAAACAACAGATAAGAAGAGAGGAAAGGGAATGACTAAGTAAAGAGAGGAGCTCTTCAATTTCCCTCCCTATATCTGATGTTACTTTTCCTTCTTGGGTGGTGCCCTTCTTTCTCCCTTGAAGATGCAGAAAACGATCAGGAACACCCGTTCCATCGCCCATATATAGACAGAGATAAGTCATGAGCATCAGCTGGGTTTGCTGCCGATCCAAAATGGGCGTCCCTTTTAATCGCTTTCTGTGTCTTGAAACGAGCAAAAGGGGCACCCTTACTAAGTGTTTTCTTGTGGTGTCCCTTTTCTTCGCTTGAAGATGCAGAAAACGATCCAAGAAGGACACCCGTTCCATCGCCCATATATAGGGAGAGAGAGAAATCATGAGCATCAGCTGGGTTTGCTGCCAATCCAAAATGGGCGTCCCTTTTAATCGCTTGCTGTGTCTTCAAACGAGCAAAAGGGACACCCTAAGTGCTTTCTTGTGGGGTGTCCCTTTTCCTCGCTTGAAGATGCAGAAAACGATCAAAAAGGACACCCATTCCATCGCCCATATATAGGGAGAGAGAGGTTGGCTGCCAATCCAAAATGGACGTCCCTTTTAATCGCTTTCTGTGTCTTCAAACGAACAAAAGAAAACACTTAGGTTCCTCACTTGAAGATGCAGGAAACGGCCCAACAAGGACACCCGTTCCATCGCCCATATATGGAGAGAGAGAGAGAGGGAGAAAGGAAAAAATCATGAGCATCAGCTGGGTTTGCTTACATGTTCATTGCTATTCCTGTTGTTTTTTTCTAACGGAAATGAACAAGAGAAGAGAAAATTAAGAACCAGAGGAAAGATGAAAACGAGCACCATCTTCTCTTTGCCTGATTTTTGCATTTCGCCTGTCCTCATTTCTCTTCCATTCTTTTCATTGCTCTTCCATTTAGAGTTGCATTCCTTTTGATCTCTCCTCTTTCCTTTCTCTCTCTCTCTCCCTTCTCTTCTCTTGTTCTCCTTTAAATCTCAAAAACAAACAAAAGGAAGCTTCTTTTCCTTGTTGAATGAAGAATGAAAAAAGAAGAAAAGAGATAGGGAAAGAAATTGAAGAGCTCCATTGCCTATTGGTTCATTCCATTTCCTCTCTTTCTATGTGTTGTTTTCCTTGTCGTTTCAGAAGGCAAGCAAAATAAGGGCAAGGGGGCTTCCTGAAGAAGAGAGAGGGCACCTATCTGCGAAGAGGTCTTGTCCTTTTTAATAATAGAGGGAAAAGGGAGAGACAAGGAAGGGAGAGATGATAGATAAAGAAGAGTGCCATCTTCTTTGCGCCTTGTTGTGTTCCTCCGTCTCCTTGTTTCTTGTCTCCTCTCTTCTGTTCAGTACCCTTCCAGAAAATTAAAATGGCCTCCTTTTTGTCTCTCCTCTCTCACTTCCCGTTCCCTTCTCTCCTTCTGTTTCCGTTTAACTGATAAAACACAAGAAAAGAACTTGAATGATAAAGCCTAGGAAGGTAAAGGAGATAAGGGAGACAGGATAGATAAAGAAGAGTGCCATCTTCTCAGCGCCTCGTTTTGTCTCTCCCTCTTCTCTATTCATCTCTCTTCTATTCTTTTCTTTGCTATTCCACTGAAATTGGATTCCTGTTATCTCTCCCCTCTCCTTCTCTCTCCCTCCTCTTCTCCTGTTCCCCTCTAAATGACAAAAACACAAGAAAGGAAGAACAAGTGGGGAATGGAAGCCCTTTTCCTGTCTTCTCCTGTTGCAATACAGAAGGAAAAGAGCATAGGAGATAAGGAAGGGAATTGAAGAGCTCCTCTCGCTACTTTGTCATGCCCTTTCCTTTCTATCTACCACACCAAAACACGACTCTCAGCTTCCAAATAGACCCTATTTAAGCCACCCACGGGGGGGGGGGGGGGGGGGCGTCTAGGGTTGGGGGTCTAGGGCTTTGGGTTTAGGGTTTGGGGTGCGACATGGGCTTTAGGGGGTAAAGGGTTTAGGGGTCTCGGCTTTGGGGTTTAAGGGTTTTGGGGCTTTGGGGTTTTGGGGTTTTGGGGTTTTGGGGTTTTGGGGTTTTGGGGTTTTGGGGTTTGGGGCTTGGGGGTTGGGGTCTTGGGGGGGGGGGGGGTCAAGGATCGGGAGTCGTTCTTTAAGGCATGATTCCTTCTTGGGTACCCTACATATAGGGCTCCATGATTACAACAGACTGGGGGGGGCTGCAGCGGAGCTGGCAGAGTGGAGGTTTGGGTTTAGATGTCAGGGATTCCTCACCTGTCATGGCGCGCCATGGCGTTTGAACTTTGGAAATTACTTTCTGCTTCAGCTCCTGTCCACTGACCCTCAAAACACCCTAAACCCTAAACACAACCCTAAACCCTAAACCCTCACTAAGCGTTCGGAATGTGGCATGGCTAGAATTGCCATGCCTCGGATTGGCAGCCACTACATGCAGCTGCAAGCCTTCAACACAAATCCCTATAAACCCCAAACCCTAAACCCTAAACCCTAAACCCTATACCCTAAACCCTAAACCCTACACCTGGTAACCTCTTGAGGCTTGAGGACTCTTGCTGGCGCCTTATGAAATGCTCATACGGTTCTGCTGAACAGAGGCAGACGAGCTGCGAACCTCATAATAATCGCTGGCAAAGGGAGCCGCCGCAGGCAGTCGAGCCGGCTCAAGCGCCGGACAGCTCATAATACTCTGCATGTCCAGTCCGGGCCAGATGCCGAGCTCCTGAACCCTAAACCCTAAACCCTAAACCCTAAACCCCAAACCCTAAACCCTAAACCCTAAACCTTAAACCCTAAACCCTAAACTTCCGAGATTCGGGGTTGCATTAGGTATCGTATGTACTTGGGCCCTAGAAGGCTTCCTAGAGATAGGAGCTTCAGGGCCCAAGTATATACCATAGAGTTGCCATGGATCATTAGGGTTAGAATTTAGGGCCTTCTTGGGATTAGGGGCCTTAATAATAAGAACAGCGTTTTGCGGGCATATTGTGGTAGAGTTCTGCAGGGCCACAAGGGAAAACTCTTCGTAAATATTCCAAGCCCTAGAGTACCTAGGGGTCAGGGTAACCCTAACCCTAAACCCTAAACCCTAAACCCTAAACCCTAAACCCTAAACCCTAAACTCCATTGGGATGCTTTGATCCTACTGCCCAACTGCAGCTCCTGCGCTGCCGCAGATCGTAGGTCGTGCGGTGCCACGCCTGCCCAGCCCTGTGGGGGATAGACGGAACCTGTGGCAGTATCAAACCCGAAGTCTGTATAGGGCTTAGGGTTTAGGGTTTAGGGTTTAGGGTTTAGGGTTTAGGGCTTAGGGTTTAGGGTTTAGGGTTTGGGGTTTAGGGTTTAGGGTTTAGGGTTTAGGGTTTGGGGTTTAGGGTTTAGGGCTTAGGATATAGGCCTTTTGTTCTTCGGCTTTTGGGCCAAAAGGCCTTCGTATATAAGGACCTTGGGCTATGTTGAGCCTTAGGGAAAGATGTATGATAGGAATACGACTTTTGACTCATAAGGTTCCTATTCCTATGATGAACTGGCTTATAATACGATTAGGAATAACACTGTGAAATTACACATAATTACCTCCGATTCATGCACCAAATACTACGATGAAACAGAAAGCTACAACCTGACACAGGGGGAAGTGCTTTGGCCAGTTGCTCGGGAAAGTTTACGTGGCCAGCGTCATCGTACTGATGACATTCATCAGCTATGGTACAACAGAGCAGCTGCACGCCGAACAAAGCTAAGGGAAATCGCCCCAGACGTGGGGAGATGCTGTCCTAAACCTTAAACCCTAAACCCTAAACCCTAAACCCTAAACCCTAAACCCTAAACCCTAAACCCTAAACCCTAAACCCTAAAGCAGACAAGAGGCGAATCTCATTGGAAGAACTGCTAGAACTGGAAGCTGCTGCAGGACGCCTTACGTGCTCTGCAGGCCCCAGAGTTGCACCGCGCAGGATCGGACGATGCTCGTCCAGCCCTCGCCAAGTACCAGGCTGCGGTGCCTAGCTCATGGTTGGGGTAGTTTAGGGTTTAGGGTTTAGGGTTTAGGGTTTAGGGCTTAAAAGACATAAGTTTCCAGTCCTTGTTGAGTTTAAGTACCCTGAAAAAAATGAAAAAAACTGCGAACCCACTATGACAGAGGTACTGCTGGCATAGGTCGTAGGTGGTCTGATACCAGCGGACTTGTGGCCACCTCCGGCAGATGTGCCTGTGTTGCCGGTGTTGGAGGCCAAGAAGCTTGTTGATACCCTTCCCTTTGCATGTCTGCTCCAGGAGTGAAGGGCCCCCTGAAGGAGCATGTGGCATATTGCGGGTACATCTTCCCATCGGCACGGACTAACGGGATAGGAGCCAATGCTGCTGACGAGATGATCTGAACCTTTTCTCCCGGTCAAAGCCCTAAAACAAAACCCTTAACCACTCTGAAAAACCTGCAGTAACTCACACAACCAGTACTAAATCCTAAACCCTAAACCCTAAACCCTACACCCTAAACCCTAAACCCTAAACCGAAATTCTGTCTTGTGACAAACGCTTGGAAGGCCCCGGGTGTTCGGGCTTTGCTGGGCCCTGGCTGCGCTTCGGTGCGCTGGGTGGTTTAGGGCTTAGGGTTTAGGGTTTAGGGTGTAGGGTGTAGGGTTTAGGGTTTAGGGTTTAGGGTTTAGGGTTTAGGGTTTAGGGTTTAGGGTTTAGGGTTTAGGGTTTAGGGTTTAGGGTTTAGGGTTTAGGGTTTAGGGTTTGGCGTTTCAGGGCACAAGCCGGGTAGTCTCACTTTTTTCTTGAGGCGAGATCATGCTTTGGAGGTCTACACGAGCCTATTCGGCAGGTTGTAAAGCCCCCTCCTGCGGATTGGTGCATACACGGAGTCGGCGTTGCATGGCTGCTGCCTACATGAACATGTTCGGGAACCCAAACAACAAAAACAGCCTAAGCCCTAAACCCTAAGCCCTCAACCCGAAGACTGGCTGGGACAGGTTGTGGCTACCCGCCACCCTTTCTCTCTACATGTCTGCTGGGTCCTGCTACCATCTCTGAGGAACCTGGAAGGTCTAGGGTACAGGGTTTTAGGGTTTAGGGTTTCGGGTTTAGAGTATCTTGGGATGTTCCCGCTTGTACGAACAGTCCTTAATAGGGATTATAGTACACCCTATGATCATCCCTATTCAGGACAGTCCTTCAATCGGGATTCTAGTACACCCGATTATCATCCCTATTAAGGACTGCTAGTAGAAGCGGGAGCATCCCAACGGGCATCCCTTTATGCTTAAGAGGGGCTATCAGGGAACCCCAAGCCCTAAACCCTAAACCCTAAACCCTAAACCCTAAACCCTAAACCCTAAACCCTAAACCCAAAAAGTGGGGAATAAGGGCCCACTCCGGCTCCTCACCCTAAGGCCCTTCAAGCCCGAAACCCCAGAGTGAGTGGTGAAACTATGGGTGGCGAATCCGGTGCATCTGCACCCAAGATCCCTACGTAAGATTCCCTAAACCCTAAACCCTAAACCCTAAACCCTAAACCCTAAACCCTAAACCCTAAACCCTAAACCCTAAACCCTAAACCCTAAACCCTAAGCCGCCCTGCTTTTTGCAGGGTGCTGGGTTTAGGGTTTCGTGTGTTGTGGTGCAGACCATTTACCAACAAATAGGTCTTGGGTTCGTCAAGTAGAGCATCGGCTGAGACAACATGGATCTAGACGGCGAGCTAGGAGCACTCTAATTATTCACTACCCTAAGGCTCAAGCTCAAAGCTCTCTTATTTCCGGGTTTTTGGGCCCAAAGGACTTCTTATGTAAGGTTTGGGGGCTGCTTTGAGCCTAAGAAAACAAAAAGGCCATCGGAAAAGAAGCCTACCCCTAAACCCTAAACCCTAAACCCTAAGCCCTAAACCCTAAACCCTAACCCTAAGCCCTGAAGCTTGAACCCTAAACCCTAAACGCCTTAAACCTTAAACCCTAAACCCTAAACCCTAAACCCTAAACCCTAAACCCTAAACCCTAGCCCTAAGCCCTGAAGCTTGAACCCTAAACCCTAAACGCCTTAAACCTTAAACCCTAAATACCCTAAACCCTAAGCCCTGAAGCTTGAACCCTAAACCCTAAACGCCTTAAACCCTAAACCCTAAATACCCTAGCCCTAAGCCCTGATTCTTGAACCCTAAACCCTAAACGCCTTAAACCTTAAACCCTAAACCCTAAATACCCTATACCCTATACCCTATACCCTAAACCCTAAACCCTAAACCCTAAACCCAAAAACCCTAAACCCTAAACCCTAAACCCTAAACCCTAAACCCTAAACCCTACCCCTAAGCCCTAAAGCTTGAACCCTAAACCCTAAATACCCTATACCCTAAACCCCAAACCCTAAACACCTTAAACCTTAAACCCTAGATACTAGATACCCTGAACCCTTAAAATTCTATGCAGCCCCGACCGGGAGCTAACGCCGACTCGGCATCGGTGCGGGACCGTGTCAGGAACCATGCACGGCTTGGGTTTAGGGATTTAGAGATTTAGGGTTTAGGGGTTTAGGGATTTAGGGATTTAGGGTTTAGGGGTTTAGGGTTTAGGGTTTAGGGTTTAGGGTTCAGGGTTTAGGGTTCAGGGTTCAGGGTTTAGGCTGTAGGGTCGAGGGTCTGTAGGGAGTCCGAAAAGCTCGCCTCCTGCACGTCATCGTCTTTAAGAGCCGCGGTTTAGGGTTTAGAGTCTAGGGCTTAGGGTTCAGGGTTCGGGTTCAGAGTTTAGAGTCTTGGTTTAGGGCTCAGGATTTTGGGTTCAGGGTTTAGAGTCCCTAAACCCTAAACCCTAAACCCTAAACCCTAAGGTTTAGGGTTTAGGTTTCAGGGTTTAGAGCTCTAGGGTCTATCTCGGGCACCGAAGGGTTTGTAGGTCTAGGAGTGTGTACACCCCCGCCTCGCACCCCAAAACCAGTGTATGTAAACAAGCAAAACAAATCGCTTGCATGGTACCGCACATAAACATGTCGCTAGATATGTATATGTATGTATATATATATGTACTTTAGGTCCCGGTTAAGTGTATGTACGCATGTGAGTATATATATATACACAGTATAGTACAGTAAACCAGAAGAAACAAGATGATTTGGGAGGTTATCATCATGCTTTCTCATGGGGGGCAGGAAGGGGGGCAAGAACGGCAAAGTCAAGTATGGAAAGTGAGAAAGCTTTCGCCCTAGTCTAACAGGGAAGGCGCTAGGGTTACTTTGCTTATAGGGCTTCAAGCGGCTACATTGCGATGCGCCTTCGGCGAAGGACCGTGAAAACTACCTCTCCGAAACGCCCATATGCGTGGCAACAGCAAACTCCCCGAACGCTACAACGAAGTCTGCTGAATATGCAGCACGTGGAGATGGGAATTCCGAGCCAAGTCCTTGCAGCCTGTGTGTGGCTTTTGGACACTTACTGGAGTGCAGGGCATACTTTTAACTCAAACCTCAGAACAAAACTGAGAAAACAATTTGGTTTGGTTAGAGAGCAGCCGCAGTCACAAGGGACTTTATGCTCGGCTGTATTTGACTCTATGTCCCCCCCAATCACATCTAGCAGACCAGAACCCACTTACCTAGAGTATCTGGTATACCCCTGAAGAAGGCAATCTACCAAGAACTGAGGTGATTTTCCTTTTTCGTTCAAGGTTCTATAGGAAATGACTGTTTCATGGTTGGGATCGTATTGAATATTTTATTTAAATAGACATGCCTGATTATTGAGTTTAAGTACCCGTAAACATGTACCCCGGTGGAGCCCAGTCCATAGCTTGGTAGCCCAGTAACCATATTATAATAAGGGCACCCCTTTTTGGGTTTGTTTGTTGTATAAGGGAACCCATAAACCTCAAAAAAAGGGAAAAGGGACCCACGGGGCTACCAAGATAGGCTGTGCCGAGTAGACATTAACCGGGCGTCGGAGGGTTGAAAAGCTTCCAAATCCACTGGCAGCGAAGCAGCTGCGGACAAACAAAGCCTAAACTCCCAAGCCCTAAAGCCAGTCCTAAACCCTAAACCCTAAACCCCAAACCCTAAACCCCAAACCCTAAACCCTAAACCCTAAACCGCAAACCCTACACCCTAAACCCTAAACCCTAAACCCTACACCCTAAACCCGAAACCCTAAAACCCTTGCTGCGAGAGGAAAGAACTTCCATCTTTCAATCACTGCATGGACGGCTCCGTCTCAGCCTGAGGATAGGGTTTACAAGGTTTAGGGTTTAGAGGGTTAGAGGGTTTAGGGTTTAGGGTTTAGGGTGTTTACCTCAAGTACGTATATGTTTTTGGAGAAAGGAAATGCGCTTTAATTCTCTATGTATTTCCTGTACGGAAGCGTACATAGGATACTCTTGCCTTGCAATTGGGATAGAGGGGTAGAAAGCGGCGACACCGCGTTGCATTCAAAAGAGAAGCCTCCAACCCTAAACCCCAAACCCTTGTAACTCATCACCCAGGCAGAACAACTACTCGAAAATCCTCCCCAAGGCAAACCACTGTCAGCCTGCAGCTTCTGATCCACACATCCTTTTGTTCCCAAAAAGGATTTATGGGTTCCGGGGGTTGAGGGTTCCGATAAGGATCGTGCAAACACTGAAGGGGCTTAGGGTTTCGGGTTTAGGGTTTAGGGTTTAGGGAACCCTGTGCCTCGTCCACCCCAAAGGTCCGAAGGTCGAGCCCTGTTCAGAGGCTCTGGGTGAAGCTCTGGTTTCGGGTTAAGATTTTAGAAAGTAGGACTTCGAAAGGCCTCGTAGGGCTTAGTAGGGTTTAGCAGTTTAGCAGGGTTTAGTAGGTTTTTAATAGGGTTTAGGTGAAGCACTTGGTTCTTACAGCCTGTATGGGATTGGCCTGGCACTCTTCGATGGTGCCCTTACAAGCCCCGGCTCCCTCCACACCGGCGCGGGAGTGCCTTCTAAACCTTTTTTTAGCGCGCGCTGTGATTCAAACCGCCTGATCAAGCATGTCCTCCTTTGTTTATTGGTTCCGGCCAACAAAAAAATCAGAAGAACCCGCAAGAACTCAAGAGGAACCAATAAAGGGGCCTTGATAATTTCAAGAGGGCTTTCGGGGTTATTACAATATATTTATGCATCAAATTCTGAGGGGCGTCAGAAGTCAAGGGAAACCCCCCCCCCCCCCCAAGCAACTTGGACACGCCGTGAGTTTTTTTCCAGGAGAGGGCCCTTCGTCCCCTGCACAAGAAGCTGAGGGGGGTGTCCTTTGCCTTCTGGCCCGAAGTGACCCCACAAGTCCAATCACTGAAGGCCTCCAAAACTGGCGACCCTCTTTGTAAGCTGCTGCCTGCTGGGGCTTCCTCGTGTCCGAAGTCTCCAAAATTGCCCAGTTCCAAGTGACCCAAAGTGTCCCACCGAAACAGGTTCAAATGTCCCAAGCACTCAAGGGTTCATACCTTGAATGCCCTCTGAACGGTTAGTTAGATCCGTGAATTTTGAATGGCTGGCTTGGTTTGGGCTGGCTCCGGTTTGGTTTCGTGATGAGTACTGCTTGCGTGGTCTTGGGGTGGGCGCACATGATTGCAGTCAGCTGACCTAAACCCTATAGACCCTAAACCCTAAACCCTACACCCTACACCCTACACCCTAAACCCTAAACCCTAAACGGCCCTAAACCCTGAAGGCTGTAGCAACTCTTGCCGCAGACATGTCCCAACCAGGGCCTCGGAGGGGGCGCAGGGAGAGGCGCCGGTATGATCACCTCTTCCTCCTGCCGGCTAGGGTTGTAGGGTTTAGGGTTTAGGGTTTAGGGTTTAGGGTATAGGGTTTAGGGTTTAGGGTTTTGGGGCTTCGGGTCCTGGGATTTAGGGTGGGCTTACTAGGAGCTCAGAGGTTTTTGGGGTTGAGGGTTCACTCCCCACAATTCAACGGCAATTGCTGCTTTTGGGTGTAGCTGGCTCCTGGTTCATGATTGGGATAAGATTTTGAAAACTTCATAAAGCTGTTCCTTATTGAGTTTAAGTACCCTTAGAAATGTAAAGTGGTACCCTAAACCCTAACATCTAAACCCCAAACCCGAAACCCTAAACCCGTTACCCCACTGTGACAAAGGTTCACAGATCGGGTTTCATGGTGCAGGCTTTCTTTTTTCCTCCCCTGAAGGCCCGTGAAACCAATCTGAAAAGTATTCTGGAAGATGATCCTCTAAACCCTAAACCCTAAACCCTAAACCCTAACCCCTAAACGCTAAACCCTAAACCGACCACCTAGTTTAGGTACTGCCCAAGCCATCCTCCTGTGGCGGAGGCGTCGCAGGGCGAGGTTGCCACCTTTGCTTCCCAGCTTGGCGTTCATGGTGTGGCTTGGGATACAGGGTTTAGGGTTTAGGGTTTAGGGTTTAGGGTTTAGGGTTTAGGGTTTAGGGTTTAGGGTTTGAGGTTCAGGGTTTAGGGCTGAAGCTTAGAGGGTTTTGAGCTTAGGGTTTACTGTCCGGGGCGACCGTGTCAGGTTCTCTCTCCCGCCTTCCAATGAAGATCTAGGACTACGTCCTACACGCAGGCTGTACAAGCTGGGCGAGCCCCAGCCCGACGATCCATAAATGCACTCACCCACTTCAAGCTCATCACTACACAGGCCGATTCATTCCTTCCTTGGAACCCCCCCAAAACGGGTCCCCCCCTATTGTCGGAAAACCACCATCTGAGCAACAATCAAGATTATTTGTTAGACTGAAGGACATGGATTTCGGGGGTGCCGTTCCCTGCGTGTCCCCTGCCTTTCTGCCGGACAAACGCTACTTTACAGGAACACTGAAATCAGCCATCTTCTTGTCAATTATTGGATGCGCCGAGTTGTTGCATTTTTTCACCTGTCCCCTATCGTTCCGCTTCTGGGCCGCCCTCCCCTGCGCAGCTTCCAACATCCCGTTCACAGTAGACATCTCGGCCTCGACCTGAGAGACCTGTTTCGCGTCCAGCTCAGGCTTCTTCGAGGTGCGTGGCAGCTGATGGTCACTGAGCACTCGCCACTCTTTTCCCACGACTGCTCCTGCGCCTGGCCCGAGCCGGGCCAGAATGCCTCAACGTGGAATTTAGGGTTTAGGGTTCCGGGTTTAGGGGTACATCGTTGATGTTTCTGGGCTAGCTCATCCAAACTTCAGTCTCTAAATCCAAAGCCCTCAACCCTCTTAAACCCTCTGAACTCCCGACCTAGACCCGTAACCTCGGTGGAACTGATGCAGAGTGGGCTTTGCCTGGCTGTGATGCCCTCGAGGAAGTCAGGGAAGGACTTGCGGCCAGATCAAAAGCTGCCCTCTTGCGCACAGTGATGTCCATCCCTTACATGATGGCCACCTGAATCAAGTTCCATCTCCCTCCAACCCTCGTACACATCCCTAAACCCTAGACCCTAAACCCTAAACCCTAAACCCTAAACCCTAAACCCCTACTCCGTCAATCCGAGCCCATGATGGGAGATGGCTCCCTTCAGGGGCGGCCTTGACATTGAACTTCCCAACTACTCAACAATCCTGACACCTTAAAACCCAGAAGCCCGCATCACCCTAAAACCCTAAACCCTTATAAACCTTAAACCCGAAGACAGCAAACATAACACCGCAATCAACACCCACACATACATATATACAATATAAAAAATATACATATATATATATATGTATATATGCCTAAAAACCGAAACCCGAAACCCTCACCCCTCACCAAGGCTTCCACGGCCAGTCGGACATTGAGGTCGCACCCCTGCACCGGACGCTGACCGTGGCTTCAGACGCCAAAGCTTTAGGCTGCGTGGTTTGCTGAGGGGTTTAGGGTTTAGGGTTTAGGGTTTAGGGTTTAGGGTTTAGGGTTTAGGGTTTTTGCTAATCTAAGGGTAGTTATATGGGCCCCTAATATTGTTTAGGGTTCAGAGTTTAGGGTTTCGAGGGAGGGTCGATGGGCCCTTAACCTACATCCCTTACAGGGTTATGATAAAGGGGCCCTTGGGCTGTGCCGGGCATATAATGTATATAGGGGGCCCGCTGATAAACGCCCATACTAAGGGACCATGAAACTAGAACCCAAGAGTAGCCTGGGAATAACAAGGGTGCCCTTTTTCCTTTCCTGGGGGTTCTAAGGGAACCTAAGCCCGAAAAAGAGCCTACCCTGGGTCCTAGTTTGTATATTGTAGATTTGCCTCTGTGTTGCGATGAGGGTGAGGGGGAAGGGGGAGGATTTTGGCTTAAGAGCAGCCATAGCAACCAAGACCGGTTGCCCAGCAGAATCGATGTTGGAATGCAAGCTGGCAATTGGATCCAATAAAATTAGATGGGACCAGAAATCCAATCTTGTCTGTTCGTTTAAGTTACGTAGTTTACATACAACCTGGGGGGTCGTACACCCATTTAACTGGACTGAACATCATACCTTCGCTCGAACACGTTAGCCAGAACTTAACTTCAAGGTCTCAAGCAATGCGAAAACAAAAGCGTACATGGTGGTGGCTGTCCAAAAAAGGGCGTACCTCGCGGAATGCCTTCCTGGGACATAGGATGACTCTGCATTTGGCGACGTCGGGGAAAGCTTTTTGAGGGACCTCTCTCTATGCCCAAAGACCTTACCATGCAAGGTCTCTGGTGCCATTTCGAAACTGAGGATCGTAACCAACCTCCAAAAGCTGATGAGCTGAAAATTCGAGAGTTCAGCTACCGTGGACAGTGGCGGCTCGGGGTAGGACAGGCAGAACATACCTTGAGGAGTGTGCAGACTACCACTGATTGCTCGACCCCATCATCGAGAATGACACTCGAATGTTTGCACCTGAAGCCGCCAGGCCCTAGACTGAAAAATGAGAATTAGGGTTTAGGGTTTAGGGTTTAGGCTTCTGGAACCGGTGCTGGTGCAGCATAGTGAAACACTGGAAACTCAGACGTTGCTCACTTATGGTGACGCTATTCCCCCAAGCAACCGATTCGCGCTGTCCTCTGTGAATGCTTGAGTCCATAACCTACCTTCGGCTCACCCTGCGGCTAGTAGGGCATGGTCTTTAGGGTTTAGGGTTTAGGGTTTAGGGTTTGGGGTTTAATGTTGTCTGCTGATTAGTGTGGCCCCCCGCCCCCCCCCCCTCAACGAAAGGATCCCGCTCTTTAGTGTGGGGGGGGGGGGGGGGGGGGGGCAATTTGGGGGGGGGGGGGTCTGGTTTTATATGATTTTAAAAGGGATGAGTTTATATGAATTTAAAAGGGATCCATATGATCCATATGATTTTAAAAGGGATGAGCTCGTATGAGTGTAAAAGGGATCCATATGATTCTAAACGGGTTGAGACTATATGAAATTAAGAGGGATCCATACGATTTTAAGAAGGATGAGGTTATATGAATTTAAAGGGGATCCATCTATCCCAACCAAGCCAGCCCGCAAAAAAAAAATATAATTCCGGGGGAGCAAACTTTTTATATTATACGGCATCCGGGCAGCTGCTGGACTACCCCCTTTGAAATTTGATTGCCCGGCCTCGGTACAAAAGAATTTTATAAGGAAATCTTAGTTTTGGGTCTGGCCTGGAGGCTGAAGATTTCAGGGCCCGACAACCTCAGGCCTCAAGGTTTAGGAAACCTCAGCCCTTAGGCCTCTGGATCCAAACCCAACTAGCCCGCAAAAAAAAAATATAATTCCGGGGGAGCAAACTTTTATATTATACGGCATCCGGGCAGCTGCTGGACTACCCCCTTTGAAATTTGATTGCCCGGCCTCGGTACAAAAGAATTTAATAAGGAAATCTTAGCCCTGGGCCCGGCCTGGAGACTGAAATTTTCAGGGCCCGACAACCTCAGGCCTCAAGGTTTCAGTCTTTAAACTTTTGATCTTTGGTCTCTCAGGCTCGGTTCAGAAGCGATTTATGGACGACAACACCAGTCGACAGCCTCGCCGAAATTTTGCATCGCCCGATGTTTTTTCACAATTCCGGGGGTCCTCCTCAAATAGATCCCCCTGAATAATTTTTGGATTTTTTTCCACAATTCCGGGGGAGCACACTAATCAGGATACAACATTAGGGTTTAGGGTTTAGGGTTTAGGGCTTGGGGTTTAGGGTTTAGGGTTTGGGGGTTTAGGGCGCAACATCCCAAATAAGAGTCCCCTTCCAGCCTGAGGGCGTCCATGTCAGCCCCTTGTACCCGAATGCGCATTAACGATTACTCTCCCCCAGTCATCCCTCTATAGCTGTAAAACAGCTGACCCAAGTTGCCAGTCAATGAAAGTGAACCCTAAACCCTAAACCCTAAACCCTAAACCCTAAACCCTAAACCCTAAACCCTAAACCCTAAACCCTCGTATGTCAGGAACCTGCCGGGACCCTGGCCGTCTCCGTTCATGGACGACCTGACACGCAAAAGAGGCGCATCGTCCAGCAGATGCTGGGGTTACTACTGATTGCTTAAGAACCCCAAAAATATAGTGTACAAAGAATGATCCTTTCTAATGAGGGCAATATAGGGATTCTAATGATTCATTTTTGGGGAGGTTCTTAAGCAAATGGTAGGTTACTTCAGTGAATGAAGTGAACAGAAACACCTAAACCCTAAACCCTAACCCCTAACCCCTAAACCCCTAAACCCCTAAACCCCTAAACCCTAAACCCCTAAACCCCTAAACCCCTAAACCCCTAAACCCCTAAACCCCTAAACCCCTAAACCCCTAAACCCCTAAACCCCTAAACCCTAAACCCAACCCTAACCCCTAAACCCTCAGCGCATGTGTCGACCACTGCCGAGCCTGGAGCCGGTACGCCTTTTATCTGAGCCCCTCAACCCCAAGGCAGTCGAAAGCATGCCCAAACCCAAAACCCTAAACCCCAAACCCAAAACCCAACACCCAAAACCCCAAACCCTAAACCCGAAACCCTAGCCCTAAACCCTAAACCCTAAACCCTAAACCCGAAGCCCAAGTGAGGCCAGGGCCGGCCGGCGGAGGACACCATGCGGGGCCCGGCAGATCCTTCAGGAGCTGCTGGCATAAGTTTCTTGGGTTTAGGGTTTGGGGTTTAGGGCTTAGATCAGAATAAGAATAAGAATAAGAATAAGAATAAGAATAAGAATAAGAATAAGAATAAGAATAAGAATAAGAATAACAACAGTAATAAGAACAAGAAGAAAACAACAAGAAAAATAATTAAGAAGAAGACGAAGAACAAGAATAGCAATGATCATTAGAATGAATGTAAGTAAGAAGCGGCTAACAGCCCGCAAACCCATACACCCTACCTTGAAGGTTTGCAACAGCGCTGTCGTGCAGGTGCTGTCGTTCGAACCTGAAAAATGCCGCTAATACGCTAATACAGGGGTCTGAAAATTTAGCATGGAGTCTTGGGGGGTTCTTATGGAAGAATTCCTGCAATTACAAAGGGACCATAAGGGAAGATGATTAGTAATTACTCCGACCCCTATGTGAGGGGCCAAATTCGAAAGCGCCACCACTCTCGTCGGTGGAAGAACTGTAACAGGCATCACCCTAAACCCTAAACCCTAAACCCCTTAAATCAAAATGCTGTAGGTAGACAGGGTCCCAGGATTAGCATGCGGGTCATCTGAACCCCCTCCCGCCCGCGATCCTGGTCCATGTGTGAGGGACTGGCTGGGATGCCTTGCGCATAGGGTTTAGGGTTTAGGCTTTAGGGTTTCGGGTTTAAGGCTTCTGGAAAGTGAGGCTCAGATCGGACATTCAGGGTCGATGGCTGAGGGTTCGGGGCTTTGGACCCTAAACCATAAACCCTAAACCTTATAGGGTTTAGTAGGCGTGGCTTGCAAGTGAGGTGTGGGCTCATAGGGTGTAAAGTTTTAGGGTCTGCAGTTCAGGGTTTAGGGTGTTTGGGGTGTTTAGGGTGTTTGGGGTGTTTGGGGTGTTTCGGGTGTTTAGGGTGTTTAGGGTTTAGGGTTTAGGGTTTAGGGCAGCTGGTTCTGGGCTTGGGGTGTTTCTGAGAGATGCGGGACTTGGTAGACAGGGCAAGCGCCTTTGCTAAGGCTCAGGATCCAGATCGCACCCGAATGAGGCCAGCATTTCTTAAGCCTAGGAGAGCCTGAGGTTTAGGAGGGTTTGGGGAGGGGTTTAGGGTTTAGGGTTTAGGGTTTAGGGTTTCGGGTTTAAGGTGTAGGGTTTCGGGGATCGGGTGTAGGGCTTTACCCACTTGGTGATGGTTCTGGACTTTTTGTGCAAATGAACTCATGAGAACCACCAGGGCCCCACTCCTCGTCGTCTACACGCTCAGCCTCCACTCCATGCTCGTTCAGCCCCTTCCGAAACCCTAAACCCTAAACCCTAAACCCTAAACCCTAAACCCTAAACCCTAAACCCTAAATCCCAAACCCTAAACCCTAAACCCTAAACTTCAGGGGCACAAGGAGGGATCCCTGGAAGGGACCCTGAGTCATAATCCCCTACATAACCCGCATGTACCGAGGAGGCCCCTACAGAGCCCCCCAAATAACGCCTAGGTCCCTTATAAGGGTCTCTCCTTTAGTCCCTAAACCCTAAACCCTAAACCCTGAAGAACCCTGAACCCTAAACCCTAAATCCTAAACCCTAAACATAAATGGCCCAACCCACAATGGCCTACTAAGCCTGCATTTTGCCATGAGGTGGGGGGATTTGGTATAAGGTTGAGCGTTTAGGGTTTCGGGGGTGCAGGCCATGACTATGGGCAATTGCTTTGGAAAGCGCGGAACCTTGAAGAGTTCAAGTCTACGGCCATTCGATGGGAGCTCACCAGTCCATTCCCAGAAGCCCGCCAACCCCCCAGAACAACTCGCCTTGAACTTTCCTGAAATTGCCCCCAACACTTTGAAATTCAGGACACCTGAAACCGTAAAGCCCAAACCCGAGACCCTAAATTAGAAGCTCGCCCTTCCCCTCTCGCCCTGAAATCCAAACACGCAGCATTGGCGTGCCTTCGCCCTCGATCGGCCTGGGCTAGTCAAACCTCCAAACGCCTCTACACGATCCGGATCCACCCTAAACCCTAAACCCTAAACCCTAAACCCTAAACCCTAAACCCTAAAAATAGTTCTCTCATGTTCTCTGTACTTCTAGTTTTTTTGGAACTTTACTGTACTGTCGCTTGGTTCAGAGCTCCGGACTGTGGCCGAGTCGTTTTGTAGCCAAGCACTGGTAAGGCTAACTCACTCAACGTTGTGAACTCTCCATTGAAGATGCCGAGCGAAGTAGCTGTGGGGTGCAAAAACTTGAGCCATTACATCGGTAGGTCGTTAAGAGGAGGGGGCTTGTAGCGAGTGTTTGGGGTCGTACATGTGTATATAAACCCTAACCCTAGACGGTACACCCCAAGCCTATGTATACACAAACCTGCTAGAAGTACAGAATGCCGCACATGGTGTTCGCAGATTAACTCAACAAAAACACAGCTCAACTCTCTGGACTAGACAGTCCGCCCCCTGAATCCCAAGACCCTACAAACTGTACCTCAAACCCAAAACCCTAAATCCTAAACCCTAAACCCTAAATCCTGCTAAGCCCTGAAGCTTGAATGCTAAACCCTAAACCCTAAACCCTAAACCCTAAGCCCTAAACCCCACATCTGCTGAGTTCCCAGACGGGACCCGGAGCTGTCTCCGGGCGACGAGGCTTGGTCTCTGCAGTCAAGGGCAATGTGGTGGCGCGAGCAGCCGGCGCCTCTCTCAGGGAGGTAAGGGTTTAGGGTTTAGGGTTTAGGGTTCAGGGTTTAGGGTTTAGAGTTTTTGGGGCTTAGGGTTTCAAATCATGTTTCAGCGTCCCTTCTAAACCCAAGGTAGGAAAAGATAGAACATCCCAAAAGCCAACCTAGCTGTCTTATAAAGGAAGCTGCAGGATTCGGGGTTTTGGGGCTTGGGGTCTAGACTCTAGGGGGTTTAGGGTACGGGGTTTGGGGATTAGAAGTTCAGAAGCTTGGAAGTTTCCTGGAGGGGGATTAGGTTAGTGTATACTTCCCTAAACTCTAAACCCTAAACCCTAAACCCTAAACCCTAAACCCTAAACCCTAAACCCTAAACCCTAAACCCTAAACCAGGGTTTGGGGGTTGGGCGCTGGAGCTGAGGGTGCTGGTGCAACGAGGAAGATCATGTCAGTCTCTCTGGCTCGCCCTTGGGGGTCCCCAACCCTAGTACGCCCTAACCCTAAACCCTAAACCCTAAACCCTCAACCCTAAACCCTAGCAAACCCTAGTAAACCCTGGTAAACCCTAGTAAGCCCTAGCAAACCCTAGTAAACTCTAGTAAACCCTAGTAAACTCTAGTAAACCCTAATGTACCCCAGAAAAACCTAAGTAAAACCTAGTAAACCCTAACCCGACACCCAACCTGTGACTTGACTGGCTCGGGTTTAGGTTCCGGAAGTTTTGCTTCTTGGGGCTTCCGTAGTATTAGGGTCTACCTGGTGAGTTCTCTAAATTGGGGGGGGGTCCCTGTTTGGGTACCCTGAATAAAAGGGCCCCCCCTTTAACAAGGACCCCAAATTGACCATAATCTTGATACCCAAGTAACCATATTGCAATAAGGGCACCCTTTCTTGGTTGGCTAATTTATATGGGAACCTTGAACCAAAAAAAGGGAAAACGGTACCCACTGGGCTACCAAGAGATTTAGAGAGACCACGACCAAGAAGCCTAAAGCCCTCATGTTCACTTCCTTTGGTGGAGACGGCGCCTAGTAAGCAAACTTCGCCCCCCCCGCAAGGATCGTACTCTCGGGACAACGGAGGGGTCTTCGAGGTTCAGTAGAGGGTTTAGGGCTTAGGGTTTAGGGTTCAGTACAGGGTCAAGTTGCTGGGAAATTTCGGGCGCCCATTGGGGCCCCTAGGATCAGGGTTGAGCGTTTAGGGTGTTCGGGTTGTAGGGTGTAGGGTTTAAACATTAAACCCTAAAACCCTAAACCCTCCATGGCATTTAGGGTTTAGGGTTTAGGGTTTAGGGTTTAAGGTTTAGGGTTTAGGGTTTAGGGTTTAGGGTTTAGCGTAACACTAAGCAGCCCCGAAACTGCCGAGCTGCCTCGTCAGGTGCACGCTGCCTTTGGCTCCTGGTGGAATGGTGCTGAGCCGGGCCCTACACCCTAAGTCCTCAAGCCTCTGTGGGTTTAGGGTTTAGGGTTTAGGGTTTAGGGTTTAGGGTTTAGGGTTTAGGGTTTAGGGTTTAGGGTTTAGGGTTTAGGGTTTAGGGTCTGGGATTTGGGGTTTAGGGCTAGTGGGCCATTCGTGGCAGAGTTGCCAGTTAATAGGGGGGCGGATGGCTTTCAACATGCCAATAATATTGGTGGTGGTTGCAGGGTACCATAGTAGCAATAGCAGTCGCAATGGTAAAGAGCAAGCCCACCCATAACTTTCGCATAAGGCCATTGAGCATGAAAACCCTAGAACTACCAACTACCATTTGCTTAAGAATCCCCACAAGACTGAAAGATAATGGTCCCGATATTGCCCTTGCAAGGAAGAACCTCTCCTAATTCCTTTTGGGGGTTGCGTAAGCAAAAAGTGGCCGGGTGCTCTGCAGGTCTACGGATGGCCCTCTTGCTTGACCCTCCATTTAAACCCTAAACCCTGAACCCTAAACACTAAACCCTAAACCCTAAACCGTGGCTTTTTGTGAGCTGCAGGCGCCCCCCCCCCCCCCGTGCTGTGTCGCAGAACTTTGTCTGCGCCGGCTTGTTGTACGCTGCCTGCATACACACACATATATACATATATATATATATACATATGTATGTATATATGTGTTTATTAATTTATTTTTTTATTTATTTATTGATTCACTGATTGATTTATTGATTTATTTCGCCACATCGGTCATGACGGAGAGTTGGAGAGCAACTGAAGTTGAAGAGGTATATTCTGCACAACGATCGACGACCGCCGTGCATTCCTCAGCCCTGGGCATGATACCAGAACTGATTCCTTAGTTGTCCAACACCTAGGGGTTTCAAATGTTAACCTTTGGGATTATAAGGGGAATAGATTAACCCAAAAAGGTTAAAGGTTACCTACTCTACTACTAAGATTCTCAACCGGAGTTGGATCCTGAGTCGTGGTGGTATTTGAGGAAGGGACTGCCGAAAGCCGTTGAGTCGTCCTCGGTGTCCGTCTGCGTGGATTCGCCTGTCTGCCAGCTTGCCCGGACTGCAGCCACCAGAAGTCCCAAAAATGCACCAAGTGGCACGTACACGATGAGCAACTTGTAGAACCTCTCTACGGCCTCTTCACTCGCTCTCCTGAGCTCGGCAGGGTTAGCTAAGGCAAGCAAAGGGCTATCGGCCGTCAGGTTCCCGGGGAACTGCCTCCCTGCAGTCTGCAGTAGCTGATGAAAGGTCTTCATGTTCGTGCTGTTGGCCGCCATGGCGGGCATGAAGAAGTTCATGCCAAACACCAGCCCACATACACCGGGCGTGCCGCAGTCTGCGGCTTTCGGTGGGTCGGGTCTCCTGACGACTTCCGAGTCTTCAGATGCCGTGATCGCCCAGGCGCATGCGCGAGGAGTGGTGCACGTTTTCGACAGTCGGGGGTCGCAGTTGAAAACTGGCCGAAGTCGAGCAAAGCCTCGGCTCTTGATAACTTGAACCAAGCCACCCATAAGACGGGTTGACAAAACAAACAGGGTGGCAAAAGCTCTTGGCCGCCGTAAGTTAATACAGGGGGGAAGGAATAGTTCAATATGAAACCCTAAACCCCAAACCCTAAACCCTAAACCCCAACCCCAAACCCTCAATCTTGCTTTGCAAGGTAAAGTTTCTTAAGTGAGCCCAGAAGCAAGGCGCCCAGTAGCTATCTCTTCCCGCGTTCAAAGACTGGACCCAGACGCCTGGGTAGCTCTTGGTTTGGTTCAGGGTTTAGGGTTTAGGGTTTAGGGTTTAGGGTTTAGGGTTTAGGGTTTAGGGTTTAGGGTTTAGGGTTTAGGGTTTAGGGTTTAGGGTTTAGGGTTTAGGGTTTAGGGTTTAGGGTTTAGGGTTTAGGGTTTAGGGTTTTCCGGGCTACAGGGTTCGGGGTTGAGGGTTCAGGGTTTAGGGTTGAGTTCAGGGTTTAGGGTTGAGGGTCTGTTTCCGGCAGAAGCACAGGGCTTCGGTTCAGGCTCCCGGGTTTAGGGTTCAAAGGTTGAATATTTAGGGCTTAGCGTATATACGTTACAAGCAGAAAGCTAACAAAACAACAAGAAACCGAACCGCTTTGAGCCCAGGACATACCTGGAGAGGGAAACCTGCTCGCCAAGGAAGACTGTGTAAGAAAGTACGGTCGTAGGACAGCTGTCGGTCAAGTACTAAGATGGGCAAAAACCCGCAAACCCTAAACCCTAAACCCTAAACCCTAAACCCTAAACCCTAAACCCTGCATCGAACTGAAATACGCGGCCCAAGAAGCACTGCTGGATGTCGAGCTTAATCACCGGAGGCATGCGCTCATCTTGGGTGAGGGCGCCGTCTTCGAAGTAGATGCCCCCCTTGAAATCTTTCCACCCCGCTGTGCTACAAAGGTCGACATCATGGAGCGGCTCAATCTCCATAAACTCCTTACGGCCCACTCTTTTGTGTGCAATCAACCAATATAAGTTTAAGATGTGGGTGGTTCTCAAAATGATGGTCCCTTTTTGGATCCCTATTATACTACGGCACCTAATATTTAGGGTACCTCAAAAGGCATCATAATTTTAACAGGCCCCCATGTAAGGTTCAGGGTTGGATGAAACTTGATTAAACCTCCATTGGCAATGAACGAAGCTACAAGAACGAATCGAGCTTCCGGAAGTTCAGCACATATGAAGTAGGGTTTATATCCCTTCTATTCCCAAAGAACTGACAACATTTATAAGGAACCCTATATACACGCCCCGAAATAACAGGGGCCGCATGCGGCCGCCTTAGAAATGCAACCGCAAAAGGGACAATATTTTTCGAGAAACCACCCTAAACTCGAAAACCTTAACCCGACTTAACCCTGAACGCTAAACCTTCTCTGCCTATGAATACTTAATGAAAGGTTTGGTTTCTGGGGTTTTGCGCCCCGCACCGTTGCTCATAGCCCCCCTGCCTGGACCCTTCTGGCGGCCCCCCTGAAACCTCTCCTGAATACCTTGAAAACTTTCGGGACCGAACTTTCATAGGGTTTAGGGTTTATAAGGACTTCGGGCTGGGTTTCGACTTTTTGGTGCAAGTTTCTGGCGTGTCCCTGGACGAGGAGCTGACCCTTTCCCGACCCCTCACACAGACACGAAATTAAGCTTTTTGAAGGAGGACTGTACTACTATTTGCTTGAGAACACCAAAAGAATAAAACAGAATAATCCCTGCATTACCCTTAATAAGGCAGAATATCTTTTTTTGGGGGGTTCTTCAGCAATTAGTAGTGTAGATAGGAAAAAGTGGATCTAAAAATCCAATGCAAAGGGATCCGGGGAATCCGGGGAGGCTGGGGTGATACCAACTGCATAGTGATGTAATGGGCCCCTGCGAATCGCCCAGGACAATCGTAAACCCTACACACGGAAACCTAAACCCCAAAGCCTAAAGCCAAGAGCCTGAACCCTCAACCCTAAACCCTAAACCCTAGACCCTAAACCCTAAACCCTAAACCCTAAACCCTAAACCCTAAACCCTCCCCTCTTCTTTATATCGTGAAGATCAAGAGTCTTGCTCGAACAGAACTGGAGAGGCCTTGCCAGTGGCATAGAACCTCACATGGCCCCAGAAAGCCTCTGAAAAAGGTTTAGGGTTTAGGGTTTAGGGTTTAGGGTTTAGGGTTTAGGGTTTAGGGTTTAGGGTTTAGGCTTTAAGAACAATATGATGGAAAACTCCTCTCAAGCCCAAGAAGGGAAGGTACGAAATCTCCTAAGGTCCTACCCCTAAACCCTAAACCCTAAACCCTAAACCCTAAACGCTAAACCCTAAACCCTAAACCCTAAACCCTGA
Source organism: Symbiodinium natans (assembly GCA_905221605.1). Taxonomy (NCBI): domain Eukaryota; class Dinophyceae; order Suessiales; family Symbiodiniaceae; genus Symbiodinium; species Symbiodinium natans. The sequence continues at coordinate 389,229 of CAJNDS010002420.1, forward strand.
ACCCCTAGCGAGGAACAACCGAGGAACAAGATGAAGGCGCCCGGAAGGAAGCAGCCAGCAGTTGCGCAAAGGCCCAGGCAGCAGTTCCGCCCGAGTATGAAGCTCCACACTCTGAAATTGAAGGCCAATCCTCTTCTCTTAGGGTTTAGGGTTTAGGGTTTAGGGTTTAGGGTTTAGGGCTTAGGGCTTAGGGTTTCGGGTTTGGGGTTTAGGGCTTAGGGTTTTGGGGCACCCTTGTAAGAATCTGAGACACTCAAAAAGCAGTAGGAAATATTCCGTGGTATGTTCCCCCTTTTTGAGAGGGGGGGGGGGGGGGGGGGGGGGGAGGCGGGTTTGGGTGATCCTCCGAACATGATGCCAATCATGGTGATGAACATGATCCCGTAGAGCACGTAAGGGTGAAGGAGCTGCTGGTCCCAAGCTGTCTTCCAGTTCAGAAGAATCAGAGCGGCGACGGCGTAAAGAAGCAGCGAAACCTTGGAAAGGGAATCCTCATCTCTGGAGTCTTGGGGTGTAGGGTTTAGGTCTTGGGGTTAGAGGAGTTGGCTTTAAGTAGCCGCTGATGCGCAGTTCCAACATCTCTGTATCTAAGCCCAAGCCGAGCTATCCAGAAAATCCGAGAAATACACTGCCATTGGCAAGACGATCTAAAGACGGAAAGTTAAAGCCAAGCAAGATCTCCGCGAAACCGTGATGAAGCGAGTGATGGACTTTGGCGTCTCATCCGCAAATGGCTCCGCGGCCGCCATGAGAGCTGAGAAGCCCCAGGCGCGCCAGAGTGCTGACTCTTGAGCCCGACCCTAAACCCTAAACCCTCAACCCTAAACCCTAAACACTAAACCCTAAACCCTAAACCCTAAACCGATTCAGTTCTTGTTGCACCTGCGGCTTGTCGTACCTATATGCTGCTACTGTTTCTTGCATATTCCGTAAACCCGGAAGGCCCTGAAGCTTCCCAGAAGTGCTGAGTCAAGTGCTGAGTCAAAGCGTCGCATCAGCCTGTCACCCCGCAAAATGCACTTGTTGTTGAGGTTCTCAAGCCGCTGAAGCAAGCAAAGCTCAATGTCTTAGCGGGCACGCTATACATATACCTTTGTATATATATATATATATATATATCTGTATATATGGTGTATCTGTACGTATAATATGTGTATGTATGTATGTATGTCTGTATGTATGTGTCTAAATATAAATATAAATATGTATATATATATATATATATTACAACTACTTACTTTAAATAGATACACACATATGTATATATATATATATAAATGTTTAGTGCCTGCTATTCCTTTACAAGTAGTACACGTGTCATAGGCCGCCACCCGACCCCCAACCCCCCCCTCCCTCCCCCGACCCACCTAAGACTCGCGGCCCTGATCGTACAAAATGTGCGAAACTAAGCCCTGAGCCATAGGCTCGTCGGATTTTTAGGGCTTGGACCCAAAACCCTAAAGTCCGAACCAACCGAACCCTGAACACTGGACCCTGAACCTCCCTGAACCCTAAACCCTAATTCCTAAACCCTAAACCCTAAACCCTAAACCCTAAACCCTAAACCCTAAACCCTAAACCGATTGAACCCAGAAGCTGCAGCGTGCTCAGCGGCGGGCGTCGGAAGCTTCGGACCCTTTTGGTCCACAGCTGCCGGGGGAGAGCCTCGAGAGGCTTCCTATGGGGGTGGAGGGTTTAGGGTTTAGGGTTTAGGGTTTAGGAGTTTAGGGTTTAGGGTTTAAGGTTTAGGAGTTTAGGGTTTTGGAGTTTAGGAGTTTAGGAGTTTAGGGTTTATGGTATGGGGTTTAGGGATTTGGGGTATTTAGAGTTTCCCCAAAGTGAGGTTCCTGTTTTGGAGGAGGGGTTCTTCTTAAATTTATCATCAGGACTTTATTATTCTGTGGTGATGTAAGGGGTAGCCCCATCTTGGAAAATACCCACGTCCTGGGGCGCAAAGATAAAGCGCGTTTGGGGGGTTTAGTAGTGAAGTATCGGGGGTAGCTCCTATTTGTACAGGGTTGCCGACGGCGGTATTTACGAGTAAGCAGAGACATGCTTCAGCCCAATACCAAACACATCCTGCAACCCTGCTACCATCTTTCCTCTGCAGCTAAGCGCTCAACAAAAAAAATGGTTTAGGGTTTTATAGGGTTGTAGGGGGGGGTTTAGGGTTTAGGGTTTAGGGTTTAGGGTTTAGGGTTTAGGGTTTAGGGCACAAACCCTAAACCCATAAGTGCCAAAACTGACACTTTAACTCTCTACCATCCGACGAAGCCAAAAAAAACATGAACCCGAAACTTTTACTGCCACCCTCTCGAGCTGGGCATTGCTCGAAAACATTCAAACCCTAAACCCTAAACCCTAAACCCTAAACCCTAAACCCTTCAGGGTCTCCATCGTAGCGTTCCTGAGACTGCATCATGGGGCTCTGCCTTCCCTTTTTTCAGATCCTCTGCGGGAATCTAAGGGCCAAATTAGGAGTAAATTCAGGGAACCTCTTAGGGGTACATCCTCAGGAGTTCAAGATTGACTCCCTTGAGTGTGGAGGGTGAAAACCCTAGATCCTAAACCCTGGAACTCCACCCAGCTAACCCTAAACCCTAAACCCAGAACCCTGAAACCCCAACCTCAACCAGCTAGCCCTAAACCCTAAACCCTAAACCCTAAACCCTAAACCCTAAACCCTAAACCCTAAACCCCAAACCCCAAACCCCAAACCCTGACACCGCAACCTCAACCAGCTGACTTCCAAGGTGCGATTCATTGCTGACCTCGCCTGCCACGCTGCATCCTTGCTGCCAGAAGAAAGGGTTTAGGGTTTAGGGTTTAGGGTTTAGGGTTTAGGGTTTAGGGGGTTTAGGCGGTTTAGGGGGTCTAGGGGGTTTAGGGGGTTTAGGGGGTTTAGGGGGTTTAGGGGGTTTAGGGGGTTTAGGGTTTAGGCGGTTTAGGGTTTAGGGTTTAGGGTAACTTGAGCCCCTGTGGATGTACCCCTAAGAGGTTCCCTGAAAATGCTCCCAATATGGCCCTTATATTCCCTGGGAGGATCATTTTTAGGACTTGAAGGGGAGTTGGGTCTCGAAAGGAACTCTGCAGGGTTTAGGGTTTAGGGTTTAGGGTTTAGGGTTTAGGGTTTAGGCTTTAGGGTTTAGGGTTTTGGGACAACAAAGCCTTGGATTTCCCCTAAATCCTAGACCCTAACCTCTCAGCCCTAAACCCTAAGACTCGAAGGTTGTATTGGGGTCCATACTATAAGGGAATCCTACTGTTTTGGGCGTTTAACTTTGGGACTTGTGGGACTTTTTTCGGGCTTAGGGTTTAGGGGTGGGCTCGTAAGGGTGTGGGATGTGCGCAGTACCAAAGTACAAAAACCGCAAACCCTAAACCCTAAACCCTAAACCCTAAACCCTAAACCCTAAACCCTAAACCCGTAGGCCTTCAGGGACATGTCATAGCCGCCTGTGCTCTGCGGTGCGGGCCTGCCAAAACCCGATGCTTCGGATTTCAAAGGGTAGCATATTCAGGGTTGAGGGTTGAGGGTTTAGGGTTTTCTGGTGAATCAAAGGGCACATTCAGGGTCTTAGCGCTTGAGACTTCAATGTGGGCTTAAATGAGGCTATGAAGATTTGAGGGTTTGAGGCCCCACCACCCCGAAACTTACCCTCCCTGGGGTTGGGGACTAAACGGCTCTCTCAGGGTAAGGGTTTTAGGGTTTCAGGTGGGTCAAGGACAAGCCCTAACCACCCCCTAGTCCCTGGTTGACAGACAAGGGCTTTAGGGCTTAGGGTTTCGGGCTTGGGATTATACAAGCTTACAAACCCTAAACCCGAAACCTTTTCGGAGAAGCCCTCTGTGATCACTCGAGCCCCGCCAGGTTTCGGGCTTTTATAGATGTGTTTTTTTACATAGGGCTTAGAGGGATTATACAGTTCATTAGGTTGAGGAAACCCTAAGCCCTAAACCCTAAACCCTAAACCCTAAACCCTAAACCCTAAACCCTAGGTTCTGGGATTATACTCATGGTGTCTTAGGTTCAGGCTCTTCAAGGATTGGCACTCAGGGCTTCGGGGCACGAAGCCTGAACACCAAGAATGGCTTTTAGGGTTTAGGGTTTAGGGTTTAGGGTTTAGGGTTTAGGGTTTAGGGTTTAGGGTTTAGGGTTTAGGGTTCCCCTGAGCTCCCTGGTGCAAGAAGACCTGCCCCCCATGAACGAATTTAAAGGCCTCAATGGCTAGAATAGGCTTTTGGGGGCGGGATATTAGAGGATACTTTTATAGGGTTTAGGGTTTAGGGTTTAGGGATATTCTTCGTAAGTATTCCGACCCCTAGATTAGGGGGGACTCCAGCGGCCCGAGGCAGCGACCTGAAACTCGACAAAGCCCTTGAAACCGTGCCCAAAGCACGTCCTTAGGTTGCCCAGTAACCTAAACCCTAAACCCTAAACCTATAATCCCTAAACCCTAAACCCTAAAAACCAAAACCCTAAACCCTAAACCCTAAACCCCAAACCCTAGGATGAAAATTGGTGTCCTTTTTGGCTTGAAGGGGTTTCTAAGGGAACCGAACCCCCGCAAAAAAGAGATAATAAGGGTACTACTTGGTGTTGGCGGGCGTAAGCACCTTGTAAGGCCCCAAACCTCCAGATAGATTTTTGGGGGGTGCCCTTAACCTCCAAGCCCTGTCAACCCTAAACCCTAAACCCTAAAGCCTAAACCCTAAACCCTAAACCCTAAACCCTAACCCTAAACCCTAAACCCTAAACCCTAAACCCTAAACCTCTGATGAGACTCCTTGGAAAGTCCATGGCCATGTTGGTCATGGTGAGCTCCACATACCGCTGCAGCTCGTCAAACCTGCGAGCGGAAGTTCTCTCAGAGTCACAAGGGTGTAGGCCCTAAACCCTAAACCCTAAACCCCAAACCCTAAACCCTAAACCCTAAACCCTAAACCCCAAACCCTAAACCCTAAACCCCAAACCCTTTGGAGCCCTCTAAGGGTTTTGGGGCTCAGTGCTCAGGCTCGGTACACAATATTGGCCCTCCTGTCCTCTCATGGGCCATCATAGCACATGTCTACGGGGTCGTTACATGATCTAGATAGACCCCAAACACTAAACCCTAAACCCTAAACCCTAAACCCTAAACCCTAAACCCTAGGGTTTAGGGCTTAGGGTTGAGGGTTTAGGGCTTCAGGCCTTTAGGATCTGATCCCTCAAGATGGGCCCTGAAATGGGGGACCTGTTATGTACCCCTTATATGCCCGATCCTACTTCAGAAGCCTTTAAAGAAGGTAAGGGACTGCATTCAGGGCCATGAAACTACCCTTAGAATAGCCGGGGGGGGGGGGGGGGTTGAACCTCAGTTGTGGGCTCTTTATTTCTGTACATATTTTCGATGTTCATTTAGGGCATCAAAAAGGCATAAATGGGCAGACTGTTCTGGAACACGCATCTGTAGTTGAGATAATGAAGGAAGGGTAGCATTTCAGATCACACCCATGTGGCTCATTTAAGCGTGTGCACAAGTGTAATCGACCAGGGACGCCCCGCGTGCAACGCAGGGGAAGGTCCCGCCCCCCCCCCCCCCCCCCCCGGTAAGCCTAAACCCTAAACCCTAAACCTATAATCCCTAAACCCTAAACCCTAAACCCCACAAACCCCACAAACCCTATAAACCCTATAAACCCTAATTATGAACCCTATAAACCCTATAAACCCTATAAACCCTATAAACCCTGTAAACCCTATAAACCCTATAAACCCTATAAACCCTATAAACCCGAAACCCTAAACCTTATTCGCATATGAAGCCCCAGCCCGTCTGACTCCCCATGCCAGAGCCTATCCAGGAAGATGTCCTGCGCCAAACTTCACGGGGCGGGTTTATTCGGACCTCCAAAACCACGCCCATATGGTTATATAGTTCTCCAAAATATGCTCCCTTCTTGGGTGGCCTATATATGAGGGGCGGCCTTCTAATAGTATCCCAAAAGGGGACCACTATGTAGAGAAGCGACCGAATATATTCCATAAGCCTCACAAAGCCCTCAACTGTCAACCCGAAACCCTAAGCCCTAAACCTACGCCTATCTTCTAGGGCAGCTTATATACTTGAACCCAGATAGGTGCGGAGCTTGTAAGTTTGGGTTTTGGGGTTTAGGTTGTAGTGTTTAGGGTTCAGGGTTGAGCGTTTAGGATTACAAGTCTTGTTCAAGTCTTGAATTCGGGTTTCGCAGTACGTGAGTTGAAACTTCTGGGTCTACTTCCTATAAGCTCATTGGGTTTAGAGGCGCGGGTAGCTCCTGGGAGCTTCATACGCCAAGCACCCTTGAACTTTGAGCTTACTCGGGCTTCAGGATTTCGGGGGCAGGAAGCTGTTGTCCAAAACCTGAGAACACTAAACCCTAAACCCTAAACCCTAAACCCTAAACCCTAAACCCTAAACTCTGAACCCTAAACCAAAAGCCCTAAACCCTAAACCTTAACCCCTAAACAAATCCTAAATCCCTGTGCGGTTTAGGGTTTAGGGCAGCCCGCTCATTTAATGGACTGGCAAAGTGTGAGGCTCTTCGCTATCTAGGGTTTAGGGTCTAGGGTCTAGGGTCTTTGGGGTTTGGGGTTTGGGGTTTAGGGTTTAGGGTTTAGGGACGCCTATAATAGTCCCCCAAATAGTAGGGTTTCCCTTTTCATAAGGACCCCCAGATAGTAGGGTTCCCTTATAATCAGGACCCCGGTATACAAGGTAACCCTAATTTCGGAACCCCCCCCCCCCCCCACTATTCGTTCCCTCAACTTTCACGTGGACCACACAGAAAAAACAATACTATAAGTTTAGGGTTTAGGGTTGCATACTTCGATATGAATGGCTTAACTCGGGCGAGGAGCGCAGCTGATTCACTATCTAGCAACCCCACGCCAAGGCTGGGGAACTAAACGCTAGACCGAACATGGCATGGCGGCCTAAAAAGCTAGAATAGGGTTCAGGAGGTCATTACAGAATAAGTATGTATGGATGATAAGGGGATACTATTCGTAATTATTCCGACCCCTATATGAGTGGCTGGCGGCCCGCTCCTGCAGATATGGCACGGCGTTGCCTGCCTCAAGATCGAAACCACTAGAACCTAGACCTTCAAAGCCTGAACCTCCTCAACCTCGACCCTAAATCCAGTACACCCTCAACCCTACAAACCCCATACCTACACCCCCTAAAGTATGTCCAGCAATGGTCAGTTTCAGGGTTTGGGTTTTGTTTTACATATCCAGGTACTGCCCAATCGCTTCCCCGTAATATGAACAGCCCCCTGCATGCAGCAGTTTGCAGATTCGAGCCAACCACAAATATCTAGGTGAGTTTTGAAGGCCTCGGGGTCCCGAGATGGGTTTTCGGCCAACAGCTGGTATTTTAGGGTGCCCTAAACCCTAAACCCTAAACCCTAAACCCTAAACCCTAAACCCTAAACCCTAAACCCTAAACCCTAAACGTGGGTTATACTCCGATGAGGGGCTATAAGTGTTCCCACAAGCCAGGGGCTGCGGCTCGCTTCTAGGCTTGCGCTGTCCCAAGTAGAATGCTTCAAAGCCCGAACCCTAAACCCAAGATCCTAAACTTTACTTTGGTAGGTTCATGGGTGCATAATTATAAGCAAGGTTCTATACATAGGAAGTATTCTTCTAAGCCTACTCAGGGTACTTAGAACCCTACTTATAGCTACGCATGAACCTCGAAGTAGAACCTCAGCCCTTCCGCGGTGACCAATGAAGCTGAATCCCCCCCCCCCCCCCACACACAGCCCAAAACCTGTTGCAAAGCCCACAGGCCCGAAAACCGCCCAAAATTCCGGCCGACAGCCTCATTCCTAGACTCAACTCCGACAAGACCTCTCTCACGGTCCTCTCGTCCCGAACCCCTAAACCCTGAACCCTATAACCTCTGAACCCTAAACCCCAACAACCCCAACAACCCCAACAACCCCAACAACCCCAACAACCCCAACAACCCCAACAACCCCAACAACCCCAACAACCCCAACAACCCCAACAACCCCAACAACCCCAACAACCCCAACAACCCCAACAACCCTAAACCATAAACCCTAAACCCTAAACCCAACCCCTAAAACACCCTGAGCCCTGAATGCTAGGCTCAAGGCCAGCTCATTCACTGTGGTCACCTGGGCTTCTCACGACTTCAGAGGCTTGGGCTTTAACCCCAGGTCTTCTGCCTCAATCCATGAGATTTTAGGGTTTAGGGTTTAGGGTTTAGGGTTTAGGGTTTAGGGTTTAGGGTTTAGGCCCATTCTGCAATCTTGACCAGGACCTGCTGAGAGGTGCAGGCAGTGCTTTGATGGATGCCCCTTCGTGTGGCTTCGACCCCTCGTGGCTCATGGCCACGTGCCCCACCGACCCTACCTTAAGAACCCCAAGCCTGCCATTGCGTAGGTTTTCTACAGAATCTGACACAAGGGGTTCAATAACCACCCAAACAAAGCATGGGCTTGGGGAATCTTCAGGGAAGGCCCTATGGACTAGTTCGGCTGCAATCCAGATGTAAGGCCCTGGCCACTGAGTCCACCTTGTTGCCCTGAGTCAGAGTTTAGGCATGGGCTGAGTCCGCAGTAGACAAGGGAATGGTTCCATGATCAGGGTTTAGGGGTTTAGGGGTTTAGGGGTTTAGGGGTTTAGGGGTTTAGGGGTTTAGGGGTTTAGGGGTTTAGGGGTTTAGGGGTTTAGGGGTTTAGGGGTTTAGGGGTTTAGGGGTTTAGGGGTTTAGGGGTTTAAGGTTTAGGGTTTGGGGTTTAGGGTTTAGAGGTTTAGGGCTTGGGGAAAATACCTTCTACAATGTCGGAGTCCACATCGACATAGATGTTTTCTTCTTTTTGAGCTTCCTCGTGGGCCTGGTCGGCATGGCTGCTGCGACGATATGGGCTTCACTTGCTGTCCGCCTGGCTCTGCGTACTCTAGAGACTCTAGAGGTGGGGGGGGGGTTGGGTGGAGGGAGGACGTGGCCCGCCAGTTGAGGCAGCCTCCAGCCCCGCATACCTAAATTAGCCTAAGCTGAACAATCTTCAACAAAAAACTCCGAAACTCTTGATAATCCAGCCCAAAAAACCCCAACGAAAGCACATCGTCGGCTACAATTGAAGCCAGCATGCCAGCTAAACCTCTCCTGTGGGGTGACTCACGAGGCCTTTCCGGGCTGGTTAGAAGCTGGTTCTAGGGCTTCAGGCACAACCGGGCTCTTTTCGGTTCTAGGGCTTAGGGTTTAGGGTTTAGGGTTTAGGGTTTAGGGTTTAGGGTTTAGGGTTTGGGGTTTAGGGTTTGGGGTTTAGGGTTTAGGGTTTAGGGTTTAGGGCTTCGGAAACTGGGGGGGGGGGGGGGTTTGGGCTTCGGGGGTTAGGAAGCCGAAACTCTGCTGGTTGTGCTCCGTTCTCAGCTTTCCTACGCTATACCCTAAACCCAAAACTTAATCCCTGCTCCCCTAGGAAGAAAAAAGGATCCTTTTTGTTCATATATAAGAAAGCCCATAACCCAAAAAGTAAAAAGGATCCCTAACACTGATCGAGAAAACCCTAAACCCCGAACCCTGAAAAAAACACTAAACGTCTGGGCATAGGGCCATCCGCGAGACGTCGGAGAAGATGGACTTCCGGACCTGCCATGTAGTTTAGGGCTCAGGGGTTCAGGGTTCAGGGTTCAGAGTTCAGGTCCTGAAAATGGCAACTTCAAAACCCTAAACCCTAAACCCTAAACCCTAAACCCTAAACCCTAAACCCTAAACCCTAAACCCTAAACCCTAAGCCCTAAACCCTAAACCCTAAACCTCAATCTCTGGGCCCTCCAGGCGTCAATCTGAAAGCTTCAGGGTTTTGACCCCCAATCGAGAGCTGTGACTCTTAGGAAAGCCCCATTGCTTCTAGTCTTGCATCTTGTATTTGAGGAACTGCCCGGTAAGACTTCATGAATGAAAGCAATCACCGCCTTCATGCATTCCTACCCCCTTTAGGTGAGCTGAGCTGGATTCTGCACATCCCACAACCCAACTAAGACTCAGATTCTCCAATCGGCTTCCCTCAAAGGTCCCGATTATCTTGCGCAACATCTTCATCTTCGCGCGGGCAATGGGCGACTGGTTGTGATGTGGGGAACTTGCCTTTATCAAGAATTCAGCCTTGGGCTGCGGTAGAGACTGTCGGGTTCTGGTAGAGAAGTCCTGGTTGTTCCCCCACACCCCCCCCCCCCCCCCCCCCTTAAAGAAATCGGCAAGCTGTTTGACCAAACCCCCACGCCCCGGCCAACAGGGTTTAGGGTTTAGGGTTTAGGGTTAGGGTTTGACGTAACACGTCTGAAACCCCTTCGTCCCTCAAGCCGGGATGCTCCTCTCTCAGAGTCGTGAAGAAAACGCAAGGAGCCCACCGGTGTATTGCGCTTTGTGATGGGACTCTGAGAGGAGAGGATGCAAGGAAAGCCAACTTGGGTTTAGGGTTTAGGGTTTAGGGTTTAGGGTTTAGGGTTTAGGGCTTAGGGCTTAGGGCTTAGGGTCCTGGGACTACCGTCCTCACAGGGCCACAAAAAGACCAAAGAAGCTCAAACAAATGCCATCATCACGAAGTCATCAAAGCAGTGGTAACACGGTACTCAGGATCCACGTGTCGCATCGTGTCTTGGCTGCACTTAGCAAGGGAGCTATAAATTTGATTTTTAGCTGCCTTGTTAAGAAACCCAATAAAGCCAAAAAGGCTAAGGATCTAACGCTACAGTAAAGCACCACAGAGGTGTCATAGGCTCCTTCACCTCATCTCCGCCCCCGCCCGATGGGACATGAGCTCAACCCTCTAAACTTATTGCCCTAAACCCAATAAACCTTAAACCCTAAACCCTAAACCCAGTAAACCCCCTAAAACTACTACCCTAAACCCTAAACCCAATAAACCCTATCAACCCTACACCCACTTCGTCTGAGAATCCTGCCTTTGCTTCCTCCTGAATCGAGGTGAGGATTGCCTTGAGCCAGGGTCCCACAGCAATCCACCCAGCCCCAACAAAAAGTTAGGATCCCCATCCGAATGTGCCCCAACTACTAGCATCCTTCTTCTTGGAACCCCCCCCCCCCACAAGGTGCCCCTACTTTGGGGAAACTCCCAAGACCCGAATGCTTTTCGCATGTCTACTTGCAGCTAACATCTCCCCTAACCCCTAACCCCTAACCCCTAAACCCTAAACCCTAAACCCTAAACCCTAAACGCTAAGCAGCTATGTCAGAAAGTTAAGTGTTTGCGTTCTTGCTGAGATTGTCTCACAGGATGGTCTATGACTCGTTGCAGGTCAACATGCCGAACTGACAGTGCAGCCCTAGGGATTACCCCAAAACTCCCCCCAAGAAGGGTTTAGGGTTTAGGGTTTAGGCTTTCCAGCAAACCCAAGCCCAAATCCTGAACCCTAATCCCGAACTCCGCCTCCACAACACCCCCGAACGCAACACCCCAAACTCAAAACCCCAACAGCCCCAACCCTGAACCTGACAGAACTACCAGCCCTAAACCCTAAACCCTAAACCCTAAACCCTAAACCCTAAACCCTAAACCCTAAACCCTAAAGGCTGCACCCCCTGAGCTGAAGGCCTCTGACCTTTCCTCCACAACGGGCAGAAGGTCTGTCGAGGCACTAAACGACTCAATCAGCCTTGGGCCACACAAACAGGGCTCAGTGTGTACAGGTTTAGGGTTTAGGGTTTAGGGTTTAGGGTTTAGGGTTTAGGGTTTAGGGTTTAGGGTTTAGGGTTTAGGGCTCAGGGGTTTAGGGTTTAGGGTTTAGGGTTTGGGGGTTAGGGTTTGGGGGTTAGGGTTTGGGGTTTGGGGCTTAGGGTTTAGGATTTCGGGCCTAGGGTTCTCAATCAGCCTTGGCCACAAATGGCGCGCATATGGTAAGTTTCAAGAGTCTCATGGAAGGCTTCGGGAATTTTCGGGCCTGCCGATTCCGAAGTTTTAGTTTTTAAAGCCCGAGTTGAGCCAGGCACCAGTCCGTGCACCACAAGCAAGATGAACCCGCCCACCACCAGTAAACCCCCGACCCATCAACCTTGAATTCAACACCCCTGGAAACCCTAAACATTAAACACTAAACCCCAAACCCCGACCCCCAAACCCTAAACCCTACCAGTCCGAAAGCCCAGGACTCTGAACTCCGAAACGCGCAGCAGAAGCTTCCAGTGCCGTCCTCGTGGCTCAATTGAATTGAGGAATGCGGGCTCATCGTCACAGACACCGGGGATTGCAAAAACTATTTTTGCGAAATAGGCATAGCCCAAAAAATATATGTACATGAATACAAGTGGAACAAGAACTCTGTGCGTGTGTTCATTTGTTTCCTTCATTTACTGGGGGTGGGAAGAAAACGAGAACCCCTAATTCCTACATCCGACACCCCAAAGCCTCAGTTTGAAGTGGTTTTGCCGGTGCAGAAAGGCAGTCGTCTCGCCAGCTGAGCACACCGGCAGCAGGGGTGGCAAACAAGCCCAGCGTATCCATGCACAGGGTGCTTAACACAGCACTACGTGGCTCAGGCTCTTGGAAGTCCAACCGAGGAAACTCTCGCTCTTCATGCATGTACATATATGTATATATATATACACACTCATGTATACCTGTCGAAATGTCTAACCATGTTTTCTATGATTTGCAAAAACAGGTAAACACGTTTCATTCATGGTCGGTGCTTGCAAGCGTGATAGATAGGACGAGCAGGGAACCGAAATTAGATGCCGGATGGGACGTCTAACAGGGCTGGGAGAAGTAGTTGCCCCTTCAGCAGATTGGGGGAGGATTGATGTTGTTTTGCAGCCAAGCTCCAGAAACAAATCTCTTCAGCTGTGGCTGCGTAGAATGTACAAAGTAAGCACTGCATGTGTGGATTAACAATCGGGAAGAAGCCTCTGTCTCTGAAACCCACAGCCCAAAGCCAAACCTTCCAGCCGAAGAACCCTGAACAAACCTAAGCCCATCAACACCAACACCCAACAATCCATCACCTAACAGTCCATGTGGCCCCTGCCCCCTCCCCCCACCCAACAAATCCAAGTCTCCTATCAAAATACAACTACCTTGGTGCGCGGCTGGTCTCTCAACTCCGAAAAGTCCATGGTCTGAGCAAGCCTTTCGATCATGTGCTCGACCTGCCGGTCTGTTGGGAAGCCTTTCGAGTCCAACCCAGAAGGCCCCAACTTCTAAACAAGGGGAACATGTTTTCTGCATAGTTAGTAGGACAAGACTCAAGACTTTCCCAATGTAATATAAACGCTCGGAGTGACCCTTCAGGCCGCCCCTTATGTAGTTATCCTTTAATGGCCCCCAAAGCCCCTAGAGTTTATCCCGACAGAAAGCTGCAGAGAAGGATATTATGGGACATATCCAACATGAGCCATGAGTATGCTCTGCTGTGCTTTCGGGAAGCTTACAAGCTGAAGGCCCCAGTTGAGAGTTTGGGGGGGGTTGCTAGTGAAGAGAAGGGCAAACACCCCATGGACAGCCTGGGATATACAGAAACTGGCAAGAGTCTAGGGTTTAGGGTTTAGGCTTAGCCGCACTCAGGCCTAGACTCATGCACGTTTCCATGCACGCACATGTGTATACGTGTCGAACAACAGCCCTCAACGACGGTTTGCGGACCAAAGCTTAGGTCAGAGTGCGATGCATGATGACATGGGAATAATCTCTCAAAATGATCGCGGGAGCCGGTTTACCTGCTGAGTCTGCTGATGCATACAAGAATACATATATATATATACATACATATACATGTGACATGACATCTACAGTACGCGCTCTGCCAAACCCCTTTAACCTAAACAATCCTAAAACCCTGAACCCAACCCTCCTTCTACCATGCATACACGGGTCCCTGGCAGCACCTGTTGGCTTCCAAGAATTTCTGATGTAAGACTTCGATTTAGGGGTCTTAGATGGTTAAGTATCCTTTTCCCACAAAGTAGGTTGATTTTGCGGCGGACTCTCGAAACCACGATGCTTGACGACACGCCCCCCGCCCCCCCCACCGCCACCCTCAAAGAGAACCAAGTGCGAGGCCTAAACCCTAAACCCTGAACCCTGAACCCCAGCCCCTCTCTCCCGAGAAAGGAAGCCAAGTGCGAGGCCAGTTCCGGGATCATGGCGTGTGTTGCCTGGGATCAGCTTGACAAACTGCGAAGCTCGCCGAGTCTCCAGGATGGACTCACGCGATGGTTTTGGAGAACACCCTGAACACCCCGAACACCCCGTTGCTTCTCACTTACCGCCTGACACTGTTCTCCAGGGGAATTTAAAAATTGTCCTATAGACCCTAAACTCTAAACCCTAAGAAGCAACTGTACACCCTAAACTCCAGGCCCAACAAAAGTGATGCGGATACCACTGGATGAGGCCGGCAACCCCCCAGGCCCAAAAACCCTAAGCCATAACCCCCGTATCTTGGGTTTAGGGTTTAGGGTTTAGGGTTTAGGGTTTAGGGTTTAGGGTTTAGGGTTTAGGGTTCCGCCTTGTACTAACAGCCCTTGAGAATATCGTACCCCTCTAGTATAATCCCAACCCGTACCCGAACTTCTTTGAAGCCCCAAGGACTCCTACTTTAGGACTTTTGCCCCTAACCCCCTAAGGCCCCGAGGTCTCTTGTTTTAGGATTTTCGTTGGCCTCTACATGGGTACCCTAAACACTAAACCCTGAACCCCTTAGTTGTCCAGTACCTAGGGGTTTTAAAGGTTAACCTTTGGGCTTTTAAGGGGAATTATATTAACCCAAAAAGGTTAAAGGTTACCCACTCTACTACTAAGACCCTAAACCCTAAGATTCGGCGTACCTCTTGGAACATCCGCCCGAGACCAGCCTCGCGAGTGGCTGGGTGAAGAAGCAGAGCGGCTGCGGGTTCTAGGGCTTCAGTAAGGGTTTAGGGTTTAGGGTTTTTTGTTTAGGGTTTAGGGTTTCGGTTTATTGGGCTTAGGGTTTCGAGTTTAGGGTTTCGGGTATATAGGGCTTAGGGCTTAGGGCCTTTGGGTTTTGGGACCTTGTTAGAAAACAAATAAGTGCCATATTCGGAGTATATTAAGGGAAACCTTCAGGGGGTACAAACTTAGGGGTACGAGTCTCAATCCCTCGATCTAAGCTTCTAGAAATTAGGGTTTTCCGAAGGGTCCAGGGTTGCGCGAGTTAGAGTTGAACCATGGAGGCTGCAAGCTGCTTTCTTTGAAGGTTGGGGTTGCCCTAAACCCTAAACCCTACACCCTAAACCCTAAACCCTATGCCCTGAACCCTCAACCCTAAACCCTTGGGGTTTAGGGCTTAGGATTTCAGGCGGGCTGGGGGCTCATTGAGGTTTTCTCGCTCGGATGCGGGGTTCAAGGGAATGCTGCAAATCTTCGGGCCTCTGGCCTTCGGAAGCCCTAAACCCTAAGCCATACGTAAGTAAACCCTAAACCCTATACGGGGGGAACCGAAGGGGGACGAGAAACCGAACAGTCAACCCCAACAGAAACCCTTGATTTCCCTGGATCAACCACACAACAAACCCAAACCACAGGGCACTCACCTTTTACTACCAGGCACATGGCCCAGTCTTGAGCCATAAATGTTTTTTCCGGGTTTGTTAACCCTTTCAACTCCCAACACTAACTCTTTTCTACAATACCAGCAGCAGCTCCGCACTCCCCCTGTCCTAGGATTTCCTAGGACACGTTGGAGGTGCAGATCCTGGGCCAAAAACCACCGTTTAGGCAGCAGCCAGCTGCTTGAAATGCACATTATGGTTTTACGTCTTCCAGGACGCCCCTTCAGCTCATTGGCCGAATCCCTTACCACTGAGGATTTCTTCACCTCGAACTTGAAAAAGTTTACGTTCCAGCGGCCCGTTCCTCACCAAGGAACTCAGCATTCACCACCCAACCACCCTTGAGGCAATGCTTGCAAAGCGTCTTAGCCCTGGGCTGTGAATATCGCAGAACATCACAATCACTGCTCGCGTGCATACAGTTCCCACCCACTGTTGTATACAGAGTGGCACTCGCAGGAATAACCACCACTTTCTTGATCCACAGCCATTTGTACAGCCGCCGAAAGAGGCACCATGTCAATTCCCAGATTATGATTGCTGCCACCAAATACGCAACAAGGTCTGAATTGTTGATAACCATTTCAATACCTTGAGCCAGAACCATAACCGTAGATGTATTGGCGACCTGGCACACCCCTTCTTCTGAGCAAAAGAAACCAGCAGCTGACACTTCTTCTCCACCTGTTGCCATCCCTTGCAGGGATGCAGCCACCATCATGACCGCCATTGCAAGAGAGGCCCTTTTCAAGTCAGTTCCTTGCACTAACAGTTGGAGACCCCAAAGTGCCTTTTGCTTTGCATAAACCTGTCCACTCATCAATTTTGTCAACAGATCAGCAATCATATACTCACCACGAAGATGCGCTATCACCATGTAACCACGGTCCACCAGAGACCTGACACCAGCTGCTCGAATTCTCAGGTGTCTTGTTCTCCAGCTACCAGCAGGATATTGAATGATTGAACACGTCGAAACCGAATCTGTATACAGCACCTTTTGCAGCGATTCTTCACCTGTTCCAACCAAAGCGGCAATTATAGGGGTACACGACTGAATCATCGTTGCTCCCTCTATAGACGCATGCAATTCAGCTTCAGCAGTGCTCAAAGCCACCGTTGATTGTCTCTGCGTTGCCCACATCACTGGACAATCACCCCAAACCACCACCGCTCCTGAGTGGCTCTTTTCGTTTTCACCTGCTGCAAAGCTAGCATCCGCGTAAGACTCCACCACCTTGACGCCTCGCCCATAACGCAACACCTCATTCCTTTCTTTTTCGCATGTTGCGATTGCACCAAACGTCAGGCCTAACGTTGGAGTTGCAGCAAGGTATCGAAATACCTCCTCAGCCTTTTTAACCACAAATCGCGGCCTTCGGGATGTCCACAAAGACAACTGGCTTGTGCAGAAAGCCAAATCAGGTCGAGTTTTGATTGCCACCCAGAGGAACTCCCCTACGGCACCTTGAGCCGCTCGCAAGGAGGGAATATCCACCTCCTCTTCTTCACCTGGAGTTTCTTTCACCATTGGCAGGTTACTACCTTTTCCAGTTTCATCAATCTGATACCCTCTTCGGTTCAGCAAATCTCTCACGAAGTCCTCCTGGTTGAGAAAGAAGCTGCCACTTCGGTACCAGATTTGGACACCCAAAAACTTCAGGAATCCATCACCACAGCCTGGACCACAGAACTCGGGTTCAGAAGTTTTCCACTCCTTCCTGATCTGTTCCAAGGCTTCCCGGAGCACTGTCATAGTCCCAGCCATCAAAAAATCATCCACGTAAAGACCCATTGTCCCCACCAACTTGCTTACACCTTCCGGCTTCTCTTGCGCCATAATAAGGAACAGACTTGGGTCTGCGTTGGACCTCTGAAAGCTCATTGCTTGTCCATCTTTTGACACCCAAGACATGCCTTGAAGACGTTGGTCTCGCCACTCCACCCATGCTGCAGGACTTTCGGCCAAACCATACAAGGCCTTCCTCACAATCCACCGCTCCTCTTTTGTGCAAAGACCCAATTTCACCGCCGCCCTTGGGGGCTGCACCACCACCAAACGCCCTTCTCTTTGCGCCCTATTCATCGGCGCCGTCAGAAAAGCTTTGGAGATGTCTAAGCCAGCGATGATCCACACCATATGTGCTGCGTGCCTCACTTGGCACCTAAATGTAGTTGAATCTAAACCTGGAGCGTACAGCGAGTGACGACTGAGGGACCTTGGCCCTTCGTATTCTGTAGCTGCCGTTGACGAAATAAAGTTCCCACACGCACAGATACGGGCACGCCTCCTCCCTGTCCCTTGCTTTCGGGTAAACACCACCAGACTGGGAACGTACTCAATCACCGGTGCATTAGGCTCTTCCGCCAATTTGTCCAGCTTTTCTTGAGTTGTTGGTTCCACCACCTCCAACTCTTTAACCAAAGACTTCACCTCGTCCGACAATGAATCCCTCCACTTTTCCAGCTCTTGCATGGCTTCTTGTGTAGGGATTGTTTTTGTTTGCAGGAACTCGACCTCCTCCGCTGCCTCCAGCGCAGTATTCTCTTGTACCACTTGCTGAACTTGAGCTGCTTTGACCAAAAACTTCGAGAGCTGTTCCTCAGCCCTTTTTGCTTTAACCAGCCATTCTCTGGTCTCCAATCCTTTTTCATCATTCGACTCATTGGCCGATCCATGGAACTCGTCCAAAATGCAACATTCCTGTTCAGCAATTAGGCGTCGAATACTCAAATGCTCCTCTAGAGCCCATTGATGCGCTTCAAACACAGCGTAGTCGACTTCCTCTGCAAGGTCGTCCAGCGAGGTTTCTCTCAGCGTCATTTTTAACCATTTCCTTTTTTCACCTTCTTCAGCTTGTGGTTCCGGAAGAGGAAACTTGCATTGGAGTAGATAGCACCTATCCTTGTAGCTCAATCGCTCCATAAAAACAGGTGTGTACCCTGTCAAGGATACTCTGTTCCCTTTCCAAGGCATAGGACCATGCAGTTTTCTCGGAAAGAACGACATGAAGTTCCAGTGGATATCCACCAATTTTCCAGGTAAGACTTTCTTCCCATAGGATTGCTCCACCACTTCAGCTCCTTCCTCCAAAACCTTTTCATCCTCAACCCACAGCTGACCCTCTTTATAGTCACCAAAGCCACACACATAATTGCAGCAATGCTTTTCATTGTGACTATCCCTATGCAATGATACCGGAGCATTGCACGAGATCTGAAGAGCAGAAAATTTGGCTTCAGGATTGTGGTGCTTCACAAATGATGTCAAATAACGACATAGCCATGGCCTTCGATGGGTCTCCTTTGTAATACCACACACTCCGCCATGAGTATAGTGGCCCAACACCAGAGCTCGCGTACTTGTGCACCAATTGTTGATACCACCTCTCCGATTCACCCTCTTTGGGTATACAATCCCTTCCAAAAGCTCCTCACAGTCCACGTAATCATACACAGACCTCTCATACATTGACTTGGCTTTTTGTTCTTCTTTTTCCAACTGTGTTCCATCCTCGGCAGTCTCACTTTTGCAGACCAAATAAGCATCTTCATGAGGAGAACAGCATGTCGGCCAATACTCATCACCAGGAACATTGTCCTCAACATCTGCATTTTCTTCCAGCTCCCCCAAACCCTGCATGTCATCCTCGAAAATTTCTAAGGGCGGACTCTCCCCCCGCTTGCGAAGCAAGCGCAAAGAGCCCACATGACCACGCAGTGAAGAGGCCGGGCTTTTTTCTTTTAACCGACGGTGAGCCGGAGGATCGCGAGGTGGAGGTAAAGGAGGACCTTCCTCATCAGCGAACCGAAGCGCTGGTTTTTTCCCCTTGAGACGATGCTCCGGAGGAGAAGGCTCCTGTTCTTCTACCACCCCTTCCAGCTCCAATGCAGGTGGTTCCTTTATATTGGAAAAAATCGTAGTGCAGGGAAATAACACCAGTTCATCCGGATCTTTGGCAGTCCCTTGAGCTTCCACCCAATAACCACCAGGTAGGTCATCGCATGGACCCAAAAGAAGCGCGGGCTGCGTACGATCGACCCATTGCCGACCTTTCTTTGTTCCATCCGGACCCAGCAACTCCCACGGACGACGTTTGACTTGAATCTGAGCACCAAAGGGAAGCAATGCTTTCGGTTTCAAACCCAACTCCCTTTCAGCTTTCTGCCACCGTAACATTGACCAATGGCGAGCAGCCAGTGCCCAGTACGCCGGCCCGAGTCGCGCCTCCTTCAAGAGCGACCTCACACCACGTTTGAATAAACCCACACATGCTTCAGCGCGCCCATTTGTTTGCGGGACTCCAGGATCACCAGTGGTCCTATATATCAGACGAGTTTCACAAAAGGACCGGAAGCGTGCATTGACAAACTCCCCCGCTCGATCTGAGTGGATTCTCAACACCGGATACCCATGTCTCTGCAAGCGCACCATCATTCTTTGAACCGCCGACAAAACAGTTGTTTGCTGTTTATCCACAATCGGCTCCACCATAACGAAGTTGATCATACGGACAGGTTGGGTCAAATGGTCCCTCAGTTCCTTCCAGGATTTTTCAGAAGCTTGGATTTTCAACACCTCTGCCTCCAGAACTGGTGCAGGTTCCACCGGTGCAGAGTCTTCCTCCTCGAAGTTCGCGACGGCATCGCCTAACCATTCTCCAACACCAGCACCTTCATCTACCACCTGATCTTCCACCTCATCCGCATCTTCCTCCTTTTCAAGAGGGCGACCCACATTGGGATCCAACATTGGAAATTGATACACACCAATAACAGCGTGTCGTGGTTTCTGCTGGTGAGCATCCTTTGAACACTTGTATGGACCTGCTAAGTCCAGTGATAAAGTGTAAGCATCCCCATGTTTCCGCCTCAAATGGCGACGCTCTTTTCCAGCGGCAGACACACAAATTTGACAATCACGTCTGAAAGGAATATGCCCCCTTAGGCAATGGTCACGGAAAGCTCGCTCCTCCGTTGTCAGCCTCCGTAACGTCCCTTCTCGTTCTTCCTTTTTTAACACCATAGCTTCCCGTTCAGCATCGCTCTCATGCAACCATTGTGCCAACCTGTGACGTATTCTTTTAACCAATCCAAACGCCCATCGCGCCCATATGGAGGACTGTCCAATACGTTCTTCCAGGGTAGAAGCGAATGTTGCCGACCACGGAACAACCACGCGAACCTGTTCCAACGATTCCCACAGTTCCATATCAGACACCAGGAAAGTCGTAGGTTTCACCAGAGCATGTCCCAATGCTCCCTGATCAAAATGTGCAGCGTACATTCCATAACGCTCACAAAAGCTTTTCACCTCTGGCCAACTCCAGAAGGTAGGACTTGAGAGCCCTTCCTGAGAACCATCCACCAGATCCTCAGCACTCAAGACCGTTTTGCCGTTCTGAGAGAAATCCTTCCCTATGAGTTCAGGGTCCCCAGGGCTTTCCATACCAAAGAAGACAGAACTCCCATTGATGACTTCAGCAGTTCCACACCTTGAATGCACCGCCACGTCATATAGGAAAAGCATCTTCAGAAGTAAAACACCATCCTTTTGAGCTAATTCTTGATGTGGCCAAGGAAGACTCTTTAATCCCAACCGTTCAGGCCCACAGCGTCGGCGTAATACAGGTGGACCACCGTCTTCACCTCTCAACCTTGACACTGTCCTGCATGGAGGTCCTCCAACCACAGCAACCACCTTTCCTTCAGCCGCCAGATGCAGAAGATACTTCCAGACGCTCGAATTATGTAGGTCACCGCCTTTCTTCAAATCCAGCTCCAGTACCTCCACATCCCGACTGGGAAAATGCCATTTTTGTTTTCCCGAAAATAGGTGTACCACCACCCTTTTTGCTCGTGCCAGCCGTCTCCTTTTATGACGGTTGAAAGGCAACGCCGCAATATCTCCACGTGGCAACAGCTCCATCAGCATATTTTCTGGTATATCCCCATAATACCACCGAAGAAACCGCCAGCATGCCTGGACGAACTCCTCCTCATTCGCTGACGCTGTCCGCGCTGCGCTTTGCAACGACGCTTTTACAGCCACCTCGTTGTCCGTGTTCGGACACCCTTGAACCATACGTGCCACCTTCAATGCTTGCTTTGGTGAACACCAATCCATTTCATCAATGATCTGAAGCGCCACCTCCTTTTCCAAACAAGGGCACCCATTCAGATCACGAACGCGAAGTTCTCCCAGAACAGGATGTGAGGCTGTGCACTTGCCACCACGCCACTGAACTCTGAGACCAACCAAGGCGCTCGCTTTGCCAATTGGCACTAGTGGATCTACCATTTCAGGAGTTACCAGGGTCCCACCTGGGGTAATACACATCTCCCGAGATCCAACAGCTAAAGACACCAACACCTTTTGCTGCGGAAGCTGTTCACCAGGACGAAGTGATCTGAGAGGATGTGATGCTCCCGAGTCCAACATGCCCATTCCCGAACACTCATTGGTGTCAGAAACCCTGGCCACATGTAGAACGCATACTCCTCGGCCTTCTCCCTGCTTCGGCAACAACGTGGCATCAGACGAACCGACTCCACAGTCCGCCCTTCCATTCCTCCATTGAGAATGGGACAACGACGCACGCTGCCTTTCAGCATGCAAAACCATTTTCTCAGCTGTTTTGTAATCCATAACCAAACAGCCATGTTCAAACCATAAGAGTTGGTCCAGCGAAGATTTTGCACTCACGTGACACATCCCATTGATCACGGTGAGGTTCGCCCCAAACTCCAAAATCAACCAGAGAGGGATAATCAGGGGCCCATTGTCTTCCCTAATCAACGTCCCTTTCTCTGTAATCCTCATTGTCACACCACCAAGCGCGCTTTGCACCATAACAGTAGTGTCGGGTAAACATTCCCATGGAAAAAGCGTCCGCACAAGATGCGTAGCAGCTGTATCCACCAACGCCACTCTCCCTTCCTGCTGAAATAATCCAGAGTCACATAACATTCGAACACTGGGATCTCCGCTTGATGCTGACTGCGCTGATGACAGCTTCATAGATTTCAGCACTTCTAACGCTTCAGCAAGGACCTGATTGGTTGTTGATGGTGATGAGGGACTTGCAGAACCTTTTTCCAATCCTGCATTAGCCATCTCATCTCCCACTTCAGCCACTTCTGCCTTTTTGGCATTTCCCCATTTTGCACCTTTGCCGCCCTTTCCCCCTTTGGGAGAATTCCCTTTAGATCTATTCCTTTCAGGATTTAAGTCCGCATTGGAACTTACACCATCTTTGTATGGACACTGCGGCTGTAAATGGCCAATGGCCCCACATTCAAAACATCTTCCACGCTCCAGGGAGTCCTTGTCATGGCGAAATTTGCACCGTGATCCGAACTTGCAGCCTGCTTCTGTCTTCCCATATATCCAACCGAAAGGACGTTCACCATCTCCGCTGTACCTTTTTCCTTTCCCTTTGCCTTTGTCACCCTCCTCCGTCTCGTCACCAGTTCCCTTTTGGGCCTTGTTTAACCTGGCCCTTTTCTTGGCGTCCGAGTCCTGCTTCACCTCTTGTTCACCAGCGCTATGCAATAGCAGTTCGAATTCTGCTTGTAACATTTCAGCTAGTTGTGTCGCAGTTTCAGAGGTCGGCGAGTAGTCCACCCCCAATTTCTCCCGGAAGGATGCCACTCTGAAATGCACCGTAGGGTGTTTTGCCAGCAACGCGGATGATAAAGCATCCAATCCCTTGATAAGCAAGGTAGCATCCGGCTCGGATGCTCGCAGCTCCCTTAACCGGGAACGCCATTGCGCCCATTGTCGCACTCCCTTAATAGCCTCCGAGATCGAGGTTGCTGAGGATGGTTGCACCAAGAAGTTTAACATCGTGCTGCGCTCGTTTGCTCCACCTGGTTGGTAAACTGTCAGCAACTTGTAAAATATCATCACCGACCCCAACATTCGAGTGGAAACGATCTCGGTCTTCAATCTCTCCGGAATCGCCTGTAGCAGCAAAGACACCGCTCTCTGCTCCAACAAAACATGCACAGTTCGAACCCCCTTGAGCCCTTCCAGCTCAGCCTTGATGCCCAACCTTTCCAGCGGAGAGACACTCAACCATTTGGCGTACGCCTCATACGCCTTTGTATAGACGGATTGCCACCACACTCTTCCTGTATCTGTCAGCGAAGACAACATTGGTTCGATCATTGCGATCCAATCACCTAGTGCCGTCGGATTGCTTGGTGTGTAGTCTGCCAAAGTAGGAAGGCTCATCACATGCTTCCCAAGAGCCTCCGGACGTTCAGTTCCAGAACTATCACCAATGTTTGGCATCCCACGTGGCACCACAGCTCCAGGAGGTAAGCTGACCTTTCCACCAGGCCCTTGCGGCAGTCCATGTCCCATTCCGGGCGTAAACGCTGTGAGCGGAACCTTCTCTAATTCCAACTTCCCAGCAATCATTTTCCACCGATATGGAACATCATCCACCATTGTATATCCACCCGACCCTGCTGAGTTCTCTTGCATTGAAGTTTCCCGAGCTGAGACAAAACCGGGCTGATTTCCCAACAGTGCGGCAGAACCATCAACGCCTGACGGCAAGGAAGTAATCGGAACATGTGTTAAACCAGGTGGTCCACTTGCATATCCACCACTTGCAGAACCTCCCATGGGGTAATTCAATGGAGGCAATCTGGAGGGTTTCTTCCCTTCAGTTACGTGCATCATTGGCACTTCTTTCTCATCCTCCACGTGAACATCCCCTTTCCTGGGCTCAGGCAAGGGTTGAAGGTCACAACCCTTTGGAAGGTCGTAGCCCTCAATCGGCAGCCATGTCCCATCAGGCAACACAGTCCAGAAACCACCCATACCATCAGTGTAGAAAACTTGTCCTGGCAGGTACTGCTTCTCTGGAGTCATTCCCAAAGGATATGCAGCATTTGCGTCCACCACTCCAGTGCTCCGTGCTCTCGAAGCTGACCCAGATGCAGCAGAGGTATAGCTTTTCTCCTCCACCCGATGCAACCTGTTCCCCAGCTCCTTTGTTTGCACAAGCAACTCTTTCAGCGCACGCTTTACCACCGCCATATCTTCACCTTGTTCTTCACCACTCAGATCAGGAATAAGCTCTTCCTCGCCTTGTGTCTCACCAATATTCCCTCTTTCCATCTGGCCCATCAAACCTGAAGATGGCCTCTCAGCTGGAACAGGTTCCCGATCCCGAAGTTCTGGCAACGACGGTGGCCTTCTTGTTTCTTCACCACTCCTATCCCCTCCGCTCGCAGGGAGACTTGCTGGCCTTGATTGCCTCAGTCTCATTTCTTCATGAGCCCGCTCGCTCCAGAAAGGATTCGCTGCTGGAACCGGAACCACTTCGTTTTCCACCTGAGACGTTGGTTGTATCATTGCAACCTCCCTACCATCTGTCAGCGCTTGTACCATTTGTTGCCGTTCTTCACCCCCATCACCACGATTTTCTTCGGCTTCATTGGCCGCGGATGACAGTCCAGGTTCCGACCGACGCCGCAACATGTCCATTGCGCCAAACAAGTGTAGAATCTTACCTACACCGCAGGAAGCCTAATTTGGGCTCATAACCTACGGGGGGAACCGAAGGGGGACGAGAAACCGAACAGTCAACCCCAACAGAAACCCTTGATTTCCCTGGATCAACCACACAACAAACCCAAACCACAGGGCACTCACCTTTTACTACCAGGCACATGGCCCAGTCTTGAGCCATAAATGTTTTTTCCGGGTTTGTTAACCCTTTCAACTCCCAACACTAACTCTTTTCTACAATACCAGCAGCAGCTCCGCACCCTAAACCCTAAACCCCAAACCCTGAACCCTAAACCCTAAACCCTAAACCCCAAACCCTGAACCCTTAGGGCCCTCAAGTTGCAGGTGCTACGAGCTGGTCACGGAGCCTACGGCTTAGGGTTTGGGCGTCCGAGCGAAGCCCAGCACAAGAGGAAACAACCCTTAACCCTCACCCTGGACCCTAGACTCCCTAGACCCTAAACCCGAAACCCTAAACCCTAAACCCTGAACCCTAAACCCTAAACCCTAAACCCTAAACCCTAAACCCTAAACCCTAAACCCTAAACCCTAAACCCTGAACCCTATCACCGGACAAGCCTCGAAGACCAAACTGAAGTTGTGAACAATTCAAACCTCCTAGGTCCTCTATAGCACAACTCAAAGGTCCGAGTTGAAACCCTAAACCCTAAACCCCAAACCCTAAACCCTAAACCCTAAACCCTAAACCCTAAACCCTAAACCCCCGAAAAGGGGACAGCTCCACCAACCGAGAGCTCCCCCAAAAAAACCCAACTATGCCGACCTGCATCTCGTGCTGCTGACGAACCTGCATGTCATGGAGCCTGCCGATGAGGTTAGGGTTTAGGGTTTAGGGTTTCGGGTTTAGGGTGTAGGGTTTAGGGTTTAGGGTTTAGGGCTTCGGGTTTAGGGTTTAGGGGCTCCAACATTTGGGGGGGGGGGGGGGGGGGGGTACCTTTTTTGGGATCCTTGTTGGAAGGGAATCCTACTATTTCGGGTCTCTTTGAAGGGTTCTCTTATTTTCGTACACCCCCCATTTGGGTGCCGGTGATGTTGGAAATTGGCATTTGTGGGGGAGGGTGTTTTCGGGTCTTGCACGAAGCTCCCTAGGCCTGGGGTTCTTATCCAGGTCTCAGGACACACACGGCCTGACACCGTAAGGTTGTACGCCCGTTTCTAAGCCACCCTTCCACACTCTAAACCATCAGCCTAAACCCTAAACGACCTAAACCAAAAAACGGTTCGCCCACGGGCCGTCCTCCCGAGGGTGGGCTTGCGTGTGTTGAAGGCACCCCTCCCGACATGTTCTTTCGACGCCCCGGAACGAACTACGATATAAAGGGTTACGAAGATAGGGAACCCCCAAATGGTAGGATTCCCTTACAACAACAACCCCAAGAAGGTACCCCCTAATGTAGGAAACCCCCCAGATGTCGTTTAAGCGAATCTTCCGCAGTCCCAGGACGTTGTTCACGCCTACAGAGGTTCTGATTCAAAGGGTGAAGACCACATCTTAGGGCAGCTACATGGTCACAGCATATGGACCTTTTAAGGCGGGACCCCGTATATACCCCCCTAAACCCTAGACCCTAGACCCTAAACCCTAAACCCTATGAAGCCCTCGGGCCCATGTAACTACCCTTGGACCAAAAGAGTGTCCAACACGACTTCCTTATGCGCCTGCGGATCAAGGGCCTGCGCGCTTACGGGTGGACTCGCGTGATCTGGGTTTGGAGTCTCTCGAAACCCTAAACCCTAAACCCTAAACCCTAAACCCTAAACCCTAAGCCCTAAATCCTAAACCCTAAGCCCTAAGCCTTAGGTAACCTGAAGGAGTGCCTGATCATCAGGTCCTCCATGTGCTGCAGTCTGTCCTCCACTCAGGCCGAGCAGCTTGCCTTTTGCTTCCGCTACCCTGCAGCAAGGGGAGATTTCCTCAATTCTTGGATGTATTCCCTTGCCTCCCTTAAAGGGTTCTGAAGTATGGGCCCTTGGGGAAATAAGGGGCTATATCAGGGGTATACACGGGGTATACAAGGGGTATATACGGGGTCTATAAGGGGTATATAAGTGGTATATTAAAAGGTAATAAGTGGTATATAAGGACAAAAGGAGTCCCCTTTTGAGGGTGTGTTTGTCCTTAGGGTACAGGGCAATTCTTGCAGAGATTTACTGCTCTGAGTCGGATGTGAGAGCGGGAGGCCCGTCGTGCCTACTAACGTCTGCACTCGAACATTAGGGTTTTAGGGTTTAGGGTCTTGGGTTTAAAGTCTAGGGTTTAGGGTCAGGGTTTAGGGAAAATTAACCCCCCCCCCCCTCTACCACCTAATGCCAAATATTCCCGATTATAATGATAATGGGAGTACTTCATAGTATTAAGGGCTAGGGAGGGTTTGAGACTAGTGGGCGGGGAGTTTCCTAAATTAGGGTCCCTTCTTGGGTACCCGCTATAAGGAGGCAGCACTCTTTAGAACGGGATCCCAAAAAGGTGCCCTAATTTAGAGCACTACCCATATGAGGTTCGTCTAGCTAAGCCCTAAACCCTAAACCCTAAACCTGTTTGATGCCCCCTGCAATCAAACCCATCCTCCACACTGCCACGGGAAGCTGATCCAGGACCTGTTAGGGTTTAGGGTTTAGGGTTTAAGGTTTAAGGTTTAAGGTTTAGGGTTTCGGGTATCGGGTTTCGGGTAGGGAATGAAGGGAGGAGGTACCCTGTATACTGCCTTAAAGGGTAAACATAGGGCCTTAAATCCCGCAATCCCTACTGAGAGCCAGGTCATCGGAAGTTTAGGGGGGCTTTTGGAAGCTTAGGTTCAGGGTGGGCTTGGGATGTTACCCTAAACCCTAAACCCCAAACCCCAAACCCTAAACCCTAAACCCCAAACCCTAAACCCTTTTTGGCCAAAGCTGCTTGGGTTGGATGTGCTTGGGAGCAGTTTTTCGGAGGGGTGCCAGTTTAGGGTTCAGGGTTTGGGGTTTGGGGTTTAGGGTTTAGTGTTTGGGTGCCCAAAAAGGAACCACAATTGGGAGAACTGATCATGTGCCAATCTACAAGAAATTGTCTCAACCTCTTGGCTTGGTGGGGGGGGGCTTGGGGTTGCGGGGCGGCTCAGGCCTCAACCCTACAAACACTGCACTTCCCCAAACCCTAAACCCTAAACCCTAAACCCTAAACCCTAAACCCTAAACCCTAAACCCTAAACCCTAAACCCTAAACCCTAAACCCTAAACCCTAAACCCTAAACCCTAAACTTACCTTAAACCCCAAACCTGGAAACACATGCCAGTGTTGCGCATAGACATCGAAGTGGACGCTGAGGTGGGCCACTGCATCATGGGCATTGCCGCCTGCGTTCTCAAGGCTCTTCGCACCGTAAACCCTAAACCCTAAACCCTAAACCCTAAACCCTAAACCCTAAACCCTAAACCCTAAACCCTTTTTTCCCAAACCCTAGACACTAAACCCTAAACGAAACCGTAAACTCAAAACTAAACCCTAAACCCTAAACCCTAAACCCGAAACCCTAAACCCTAAACCCTAAACCCCAAACCCTAAACCCTAAACCCTGCACAACCCAATGCCAACTCAAGGCCTGTACACCCGAATTACCCGAACACCTATAAAACCCCTGCAGTTGCGGGTTTAGGGTTTAGGGTTTAGGGTTTAGGGTTTAGGGTTAGGCTTTAGGTTTAGGGTTTCGGGTTTAGGGTTTAGGGCCTAGGGTTTCGGCCCTCTGGTCGTAGGTTTACGTGGACTGCGGTCCTTTGCCTTCATGGCAACCTAGGGCAACCTGCTCAAGATGCAGAGGCGTCCGCCTCCAGACTGCATTTCGTGCCCAGATGGCTGCCCACACAATTGCAAGCATTACAACCCCAAACCCCAAACCCTAAACCCGAAACCCGTCGTAGCATCGAGCCCAAACTCTACTAGTGTCTAGGGTTCCCTTCAACCCTATATAGACTGTCCTGTAAGCCGTGAACTGGAGCAACCCTGCCTTTGGATGTGCCATGGGCTGCGTCATGGACGGTGGCATCGATGGTGCCGTCGCCTGGTTTTTCGAATCGCCACGTTCGACAAATCAGCACAACAGCTCTGCTTGAGAGAACTACCTCGGGCGTTTAAGTCCCAATATCCCCACCAACCCCATAAAGCCTATAACCCTAAACACGATAAACCCCACAAAACCAAACCCTTTAAACCCTAAACCCCTAAACCCTATAAATCCTAACCCCCACCAAACCCGAAACCTTACACCCTCACCACTCAACCCTAAAAACCCGTACACGCCAAAAACCCGTAGACCCTAAACCGCAGACCCTAAACCCCAGACCCTAAACCCTCAACCCTAAAACCCTAACCTGCACAAGATTAGGTGGTTGTGTTTGGGGTGGGCCAGGGGTCTGACGGCCTCAGCTTTGACTTACAGGTTTTATGAATAGGTTTAGGGATTTGGGGTTTAGGGGTCTTAGACAACCACCCTAAAGCACGCGTATCAAGACTGTCGGCTCTCAACCACCCTAAACCCTATAAACCCTAACCCCTGAACCCTAAACCCTAAACCCTAAGCCCTGAGCCCTGAGCCCTGAGCCCTACGCCCTAAAAACCCAACCTTCTTCGTCCAAGCAGCAGGCTGCGTCATGGGACGTCCAAAGGCAGGCGAAGCTACATCGACCTCGTCGACCTCCTGCGCCAAGCCCGGGGTCGTTGAACACCACTAAGGTTTATGATTATCTGTTAGGTTAGGGCTTTAGGGTTTAGGGTTTAGGGTTCAGGGTTCAGGGTTTAGGGCTGAGGGCTTAGGGCTTTGGGTTTAATCAGGGCTTAGGGGACTCTTCAGTGTGGACCTTCTTGAGGGAACAAACCAGGTCCAACTCATTGCCAGCAAAGCAACCCAAATCCTCGCATTTTTGGGGATGCTCCCGCTTTATACTTATACTTATACGAACCTTAATCGGGGAGCTTTTTTTTTTTTTGGGGGGGGGGGGGGGGGAGGGGTACTTTCATTCCGAGTAAGGATGTGAGTATAATGGGGAACATCCCAGGCATGTTGCTCAATTTCACGCCCCCCCCCCCCCCCCCCCCTCCCCTTTCTTTTCAACAGCTGAAACCCGACTGAGCGACTGCATCGCAAAACAAGCGCAAACAACCCGACATGAAGAAGAAGAAGAAGAAGAAGAAGAAGAAGAAGAAGAAGAAGAGGAATCGGCAGAAGAAAAAAGAAGAAGAATAACAATAACAAGAAGAATAAGAAAAATTAAAGAATAAGAATAGTAAGAAGAACAAGAAGAAGCTCTCGAGCGAGGCCACCCTCAACGAGGGCCGCACACGAAAAGCGGATGCGTATCCTTAGGTGGACAATAGCTGACGCACAACAAGCACACGTTGCCAAGGAACGCGTTGAATCCACGAACCCTGCACCCTAATCCCTAAACCCTAAACCCTAAACCCTACCTTGGGCAAGACCCTCCGGCAATCTTCGATCTGGGATCCGGCCTTCGATTCAACTTGAATCGCTCTTGCATCGGGTTTCAATCTGGAATACTTGAAGGTTCATTGGTGCTTTTAAGTAGGGTTAGAAGCCCCCAAAGTAAGGATATACCCATAGTTACCCTACTTATAACTGTGCTTGTAAGTACCCGTGAAATTCCCATGAACCTCCAAGTACTGGAACTCCGCATGTTAAATCGGACCTTGGGAAGCCGGTGGTTCACATACGTTAACGTCGTTAGGTGTATGGAGGCAGCTGTTTCATTCTGTGTTGTTCGAAGGGTGTTGAAAATCTGGGAAGGGTCTGGGGTGGGGGGTGGGCGTCGGGGGGGGGGGGGGGGGGTAGGTGAGCGCGTACCATGCATATGACACATACATGCATGCATACATACATCGCTGCAACAGCGACTAACAGCTTTAGGCGTCTGCTGACTCTCATCCTACCCCGGATTGTCACTCAAGCTCACTCCCATGTGCTACAACAAAGAAGTCTTGACTGTTCTTGTTGTTGTGTTCTGCGCATGTCGCTAATCTCAGCTTATGTTGTGCTATGTTGTAGTATCAAACCTCAGGCTCGACGGGGCCATATTGCGCTATGCTATGCTCCGTGTTCTTCTCTTACGCTTTTTTCTTATACTATGGACATTCCTCATCATAGTATCCTATTGCCTTCTAGTGCATCCCCAAACCCGAATCCCCAAACCCCAAACCCCAAACCATAACCCCCAAACCCCAAACCCCAAACCCTAAACCCTAAACCCCAAACCCTAAACCCTAAACCCACCCACGTTGGGGGCTGTCCTGGGCCTTGGGTGCTGAAAGTGTCGGTGGCTGGGCGGCGGCCCCTTGCCCTGCGACGCCGTTTTGGTCGGCCGCGGCGCCGGTGAAGGAGAAAACCCGGAGTTGCTGCCTGGGGATAGACATCAAGATCAAAGTAAGAATATCTATGTTTAGGGTTTAGGGTTTAGGGTTTAGGGTTTAGGGTTTAGGGTTTAGGGTTTAGGGTTTAGGGTTTAGGGTTTAGGGTTTAGGGTTTAGGGTTTAGAGATTTATATATATACACACTTATATATAATCGGGAATACATGTAGATATATATATATATATGTATACATACATACACACTTATACTTATGTTTCATCATTTTGCGGATATGTATCATATCTTATTTGCTTTCAAGACTGTGTTGGCTTAAGTGGCAAAATGAATAATCCAAAACAGTGTAGAGTTTACTCACTCAGCTACTTAGTATCACATCCTATTGAGGTATGTGAACCATAAACCCTTTCAGGGTTCATTTGGTCCCTGAGCTAGGGTTGGCGGGGTTTTGGGTTGAGCCAAGAAGCAACCTGCAAAGCAAGCCTCACACAGAGAGAGTTCAACATAGAATCCCAGTTGAACCACAACTTCCCCTCTCCCCCAGAAGACAACCCCCCCCCCCCCCCCCCGCCCTCCAAACCCTGAACAACACCCACTCAAGGCTAGCTGAACTTCTTGAAGGGGAAATTGAAAGCTACCCCTGGAGGTATTCTTTCGCCCTGTAGTCCCTAAGCCTCTAGGCTAAGGTTTAGGAACTTACCCTAAACCCTATACCCTAAACCCTAATCCCTAAACGAACCAAAGACATGGAGAGCTGAGGTCCGGATCCTTTCATCTTCGGTCGGAAGCTTTTGCGGTGGAGCTGGGGCTGGGTGTCCTTGCACCTTCATCGCCTCAGAGGATGTCTCGGCGGATCGGGCTTTTGGTCCTCTAGGGTTTAGGGTTTAGGGTTTAGGGCTCAGGGTTCGGGCTTAGGGTTTAGGGCTTAGGGTGTGTAGAGCTCAGGGACTGAAGGCTTCATTTGGGCTGAAGGAGCGAATTTGGGCTTGAGGGCTGCAGGTGCCAGGGGTTTAGGGTTTAGGGTTTAGGGTTTAGGGTTTAGGGTTTAGGGTTTAGGGTTTAGGGTTTAGGGTTTAGGGCTTGCGAATCACGGCTTCTTGGGCTTTGGGCGCCCAGTCGCGGCTCTGAAGCCTGAGTCACAGTCCTTTCGGGTTTAGGGTTTAGGGTTTAGGGTTTAGGGCTTAGGGCTTAGGGGTTTCTTACAGTGGTAAGAACAGTAGCACCAACAAAGGACCTAAAGCCTCTACAAGCCCGTACCCCTGAACCCCGACAATAACCCTAAACCCTAAACCCTAAAGGCCCAAACCCTAAACCCTCCAAACCCCAAAAAACCTTAGAATGACCCCGGCTTGTGGGAGTGGCTGATCTGGCGTGAGAAGCCCTAACCCTAAACCCTAAACCCTTTGGGCGTCCACAGCGGCTATGTTGGGTTTCGGGGTTTCGGGCTTGGGGAACTGGGGCCTGGGAATTGGGGTTTCGAAGTTTTCAAATTGTAGGGTAGGGTTCAGGGTTCAGGGTTCAGGGTTTAGGGTTTAGGATTTAGGGTTTAGGGTTTAGGGTTTAGGGTTCAGGGTTCAGGGTTTAGGGTGTAGGGTTTAGGGTTTAGGGTTTGGGGCCTGGGAAGGTGAGGTGTGAGGGTGCTGGGCTCGAGGGTCTGAAGGTTTTAGGGGTTTAGGATCTTCGAGCCTTGGGGCTTGGTCCAGGATTTACGGGTCATTTCTTTGTTAGGGTTTAGGGTTTAGGGTTTAGGGTTTAGGGTTTAGGGTTTAGGGTTTAGGGTTTAGGGTTTAGGGTTTAGGGTTTAGGGTTTAGGGTTTAGGGTTTAGGGTTTGGGTTTTGGGTTTTGGGTTTTGGGTTTTAGGGCGTTGGCGTTCCGGATTCTGGGTTTTGGGGTGTTTAGGATGTATTTTTTTTTTGAGGGGGGGGGTTGGACTGTAGGGTTTTTTGGGGGAGTTGTTGGTGTTGTACTCGGAATGACGAGTAGACAAACCGGACCTGCGAACTGCAGCATCCCCCCACATTGCAGGCAGGGAACTTCTCTGAACTCAAGACCCCTGAACCCTGAACCCCAAACCCTAAACCTTAAGCCCGAACTCTGGTGTGGCAAAAATGAAAGATCCCTTACAAACTCGACTGCCACACGCTGTAAAAGACCCCAAACCCTAAACCCTAAACCCTAAACCCTAAACCCTAAACCCCGAAAAACCTCAAAAAGCCCTGAATCAGATTTCACGACCAAGCGCTTCAGCTCTTAACGGCAAGAGACGATACTCCCCTCAAAACCATGTTATGTTTACACAGATACAACACCTTGGGATACATACATATATATCTGTAAGAGGAACCTTTATGTATTATTAGGCATGTTCTCTTTGTTTTAATATGTTCTATTCTACTGAAGGTTTCGGGTTTAGGGTTTAGGGTCTAGGCTCAGGACTCATCGGGACGTCTGCTACTTGGATTATGGGATTTAGGGTCTTAATGTTGGGAGTTAGCAAGAGTGTTTAAGCAAGCTAGATAACAACAAGGAAGAAAAAGGGACGAGCCACGAGCATAATGTAGAACAAATGACAAAGAGAAGTGCCCGCACTCAGCCTCACTGCATTCATCATCTAGTCCTCCCTTCTTTCTCTTCTGTGGTTCTCTTCTTGCAGAATGAACATTTAAGACCACAAACCAATCTCATTACTTTCATCCTCCCTCTTCTCTCTGCTCTCTCCCTTCTAGCTTTCGTCTTGTCTCGTTTTCTTGTGGAAGAGAGAATGCATAACACTAGATGAGCGAAGCACATGGACGGGAAGAGAGAGAAGCAAGTACTTGTTTGTTGCATAAGGGAGACACACTCTCCCCTAGCTAGGGCAGGGGTGAGTTCCCTGGTTCCCCTTTTTTTTGCGTTCCAACGTTTCTATTCCTTTTAAAGAGAAAGAAGGGGGTAAACACAAGGGCGAAGACGGTTCCCCTGTCCACTTGTGCAATTTTTTTGGACTTACCCATTCAACGAGAAAAGAACAGACAGCAAGAGGAAAGCAACAAACATTTGACTAACGTGCGGTTCTTTCAGGAGAAAAGGAGTCGGGTAACAGGAGAAGAACAACGAAGAGGTAAACATTCAAATACGTCATTCTTCTATTTACACACTGTCCTCATCTCTCCTCTCTTCCCTTTCTTGTTGGAAGAAGAAAAAAGGAAGGAAATAAACCATAAGGGGGAGGCGCCCCATCCTCTCCTCACCTCTCTTATCTCCCTCTCTGGCTTTGTTCTTGTCGGAAAGAGAGATGAATGTCCAAGAACCCAAGATCATCTCGTTACCTTCGTCCTCGCTCTCCTCTCTTCTCCCTTTTTCTCTGCTCTTTGCTTTTCTTTTTGAGGAGAGAAACTGCAAGCAGTCTCGCGAAGTCGGATTTGGGGCTGCGCGCGTGCGAGTGGGGGCCTCCTTCCACAAACCCCTCGAGAGAAAGGAAACAGAAAGAAAGAACGAAACAAAGAAAGCAAGACAGACAGAAAGAAAGAAAGCAGGCAGCTGTTCGCTGCAAAGGGGTTTCGGCTCCCCTGGTGCAGGCCTGGGTTCCCTGGGCTCCTCTTCGCATAGAGTGCGGTTGAGTTCCCTTATTCCTCCATTTTGCCTTCATGCCTCCACTGCGTTCCAACTTTTCTGAGCAGTACGCACAAGACAACACTAGGAACGAACAACAAATGACAAAGAGAAATGCCCGCGCTCAGTCTCACCGCATTCATCCTCTTATCCTCTCTTTGTTCTCTTCTGTGGTTCTCTTCTTGCAGAAAGACTTACGAACGGAAGCCAATCTCACTGCTTTCATCTTCCCTCTTCTCTCTGCGCTCTCCCTTCTAGCTTTTGTCTCTTCTTGTTTATTCTTATGGAGGAAAGAATGCATGACATTAGATGAGCGAAGCGTCTGGACGGGAAGAGAGAGAAGCAAGTACTTGTTTGTTGCATAAGTGAGGCACACTTCTTCCCCTAGAGCAGGGATGAGTTCCCCTGTTCCCTTCCTTTTGCCTTCTGTAATGCCTCCCCAGCGTTCCAACTTCTTTCTAAGGAGAAAGAAGGGAGTAAATACAAGGACGAAGACGGTTACCCTGTCCACTTGTGCATGTTCTTTTCGTCTACCCATTCAGCGAGAAAGGAACAGACAATAGGGGAAAGCACAAGGACCTAACAAGAGTGTCTAAGCAAGCTAACAGCAAGAAAAAGAAAGAGAAAGCCACGAGCAGAATGTACAAGAAAAAAGCACAAGGAAGGAATAGCACATAATAAAGATAAGCGCCCTTGCTCAGTCTCACTGCATTCATCCTGCATGTGGTCCTCTTCTTGCAGAATGAAGATTTAAGAACACAAACCAATCTCACTACTTTCATCCTCCCTCTTCTCTCTCTGCGCTCTCCCTTCTAGCTTTTGTCTCTTCTTGTTTTCTTATGGAGGAAAGAATGCATAACGCTAGATGAGCGAAGCATCTGGACGGGAACAGAGAGAGAAGCAAGTACTTGTTTGTTGCATAAGGAGGCACACTTTCTCCCTAGAGCCGGGATGAGTTCCCCTGCTCCCCTTCCTTTTGCCTTCTGTAATGCCTCCCCAGCGTTCCAACTTCTTTTAAGGAGAAAGCAGGGAGTAAATACAAGGACGAAGACGGTTCCCCTGTCCACTCGCGCGTGTTCTTTTCGTCTACCCACTCAGCGAGAAAGGAACAGACAATAGGGGAAAGCACAAGGAACTAACAAGAGTGTCTAAGCAAGCTAACAGCAAGAAAAAGAAAGAGAAAGCCACGAGCAGAATGTACAAGAAAAAAGCACAAGGAAGGAATAACAAATAATAAAGATAAGCGCCCTTACTCAGTCTCACTGCGTTCATCCTCCATGTGGTCCTCTTCTTGCAGAATGAAGATTTAAGAACACGAACCAATCTCACTACTTTCATCCTCCCTCTTCTCTCTGATCTCTCCCTTCTAGCTTTTGTCTCTTCTTGCTTTTCTTATGGAGGAAAGAATGCATAACACTAGATGAGCGAAGCATCTGGACGGGAAGAGAGAGAAGCAAGTACTTGTTTGTTGCATAAGGGAGGCACACTTTTCCGCTCTGTTCCACTCCTTTTGTGTTCGTTCATCCCTCTCTGCGTTCCAACTTTTCTGTTCCTTCTTGTAGGGACAAAAAAGGGAGGTGCGTAAAAGGACGAAGACGGTTCCCCTGTCCACTTGTGCAATGTTTTTGGACTTGCCCATTCAACGAGAAAAGAACAGACAACAAGAGGAAAGCAACAAACATTTGACTAACGTGCGGTTCTTTCAGGAGAACAAGGAGTCGGATAACAGGAGAAGAACAACGAAGAGGTAAACATTCAAATATGTCACTCTTCTATTTACACACTGTCCTCATCTCTCGTCTCTTCCCTTTCTTGTTGGAAGAAGAAAAAGAAAGGAATAAACAAAACATAAGGGGGAGGAGCCCTGATTTATTCTCACTGTCTTCATCCATCCGTTCCTCTCCTCTCTTATCTCTCTTCTTTGGCTCTGTTCTTGCTGGAAAGAAAAATGAATGTCCAAGAGCCCAAGATCATCCCGCTACCTTCGTCCTCGCCCTCCTCTCTTCTCCATTTTTCTCTGCTCTTTGCTTTTCTTATGGAGGAGAGAATTGCAAACAGTCTCGCGTTGTCGGATTTGGGGCTGCGCGCGTGCGTGTGGGGGTCTCCCCCACAAACCCCTCGAAAGAAAGAAATAAAAATAGAAAGCAAGAAAGCGCAAAGATAGAACAAGGAAAGAAAGCAGGTAGCTGTTCGTTGCAAAGGGGGTCTCGGCTCCCCCTAGTGCAGGCCTGAGTTCCCTTGTTCCCTCCATTTTGTCATAGGTGAGAAAAGCACATGGACGAGAAGAGAGAAGCAGGCAGTTGTTCGTTGCAAAAGTGGCCCCTTTGGCTGAGTTCCCCTGTTCCCTCCAGTTTGTCTTCTGCAATCCACCCCCCTGACTTCCAACAGTTCTGTTCAGATAGGACAAAACGGCTCCCCTGTTCATTTGTGCATTTTCTTTTCAACAGACTCATTCGGCGAGAAGGAACAGACAACAAGAGGAAAACACCAAGGAATGAACAAAAGTCCATTATTTTCGTTTTTCTTATCGAGGGGAGGAAGGGTTCGGAGAACAGGAGGAGGACAAAGAACAAATCAATTGTCGTAGAATACCTTATGCCCTCTCCTCTCGTCCCTTTCTTGCCTTTGGGAAGAAGAAAGAACGAAGGAAGGAATAAACAACAAATTCTGAGAGGCGCCACTAGTCAATCATCCACCCTTGCCTCTCTTGTTTCTAATCTTTGGCTCTCTCCATACCAAGAATGTTTGTGTAAGGACGCAAATCATCCCACTGCAATGTCCTCCCTCTTCTCTCTGCTCGCACTCTCTCTCTCTCTCTCTCTCTCTCTCTCTCTCTCTCTCTCTCTCCTCGCTTGTGTCTCTTCTTCTTGTTCTTCCTAGGGACGGCCTTGGGCAGGGGTGGAATTTACGTCCTCCTTAAGTTTTTGGAAAACTGAGCTCCCAAAATGAAATCCCAAAATGACAAACCGCAAGCAGTGTCCCCCTTAAGTTTTTGGAGAACTGAGCTCCCAAAATGTCAAATCGCAAGCAGTGTCCACCTGAGATTTTTGGAAAACTGAGCACCCAAAATGACAAATCGCAAGCAGTGTCCCCCTTAAGTTCTTGGAAAACTGAGCTCCCAAAATGACAAATCGCAAGCAGTGCCCCCCTGAAGTTTTTGGAAAACTGAGCTTCCAAAATGACACATCGCAAGCAGTGTCCCCGCAAGCAGTGTCCCCTTTAAGTTTTTGGCAAACTGAGCGCCCAAAGTGACAAATCGCAAGCAGTGTCCCCCCTAAGCTTTTGGAAAACTGGGCGCCCAAAATGACAAATCGCAAGCAGTGTCCCCCTTAAGTTCTTGGAAAACTGAGCTTCCAAAATGACACATCGCAAGCAGTGTCCCCGCAAGCAGTGTCCCCTTTAAGTTTTTGGCAAACTGAGCGCCCAAAGTGACAAATCGCAAGCAGTGTCCCCCCTAAGCTTTTGGAAACCTGGGCGCCCAAAATGACAAATCGCAAGCAGTGTCCCCCTTAAGTTCTTGGAAACCTGAGTGCCCCCCTGAAGTTTTTGGAAAACTGAGCTTCCAAAATGACACATCGCAAGCAGTGTCCCCTTTAAGTTTTTGGCAAACTGAGCGCCCAAAGTGACAAATCACAAGCAGTGTCCCCCCTAAGCTTTTGGAAAACTGGTTTAAGATTGTGGATTTGGGGTTTTGGGATTGGGCAACTACAACTGGGCCTAAAAGTATATAAGTCGGACAACTTTTGCTACAATTGGTTGTGACCTTGTTTGGGACTGATTTAGAGGCGGGAGGGGCGCATCATGAGCATCAGCTGGGTCTTCTTCTGGTCACAAGCCCCCTAAGAACAACTGCCCCAGTGATTTCGCACGATTGACGAGGCAGGAGGGGCGCATCATGAGCATCAGCTGGGTCTTCGTCTGGTCACGTGGCCCCCTAAGCTCCAGACGCTTGCGAAACCAACTGCCCCAGTGATTTGGGCTTGATTGACGAGGCGGGATGGGCGTTGGGCGCCCAAAATGACAAATCGCAAGCAGTGTCCCCCTTAAGTTTTTGGAAAACTGAGCTCCCAAAATAACAAATCGCAAGCAGTGTCCCCCTTAAGTTTTTGGCAAACTGAGCGCCCCAAGCGACAAATCGCAAGCAGTGTCCCCCTTAAGTTTTTGGAAAACTGAGCGCCCAAAATGACAAATCGCAAGCAGTGTCCCCTGAAGGTT
Source organism: Symbiodinium natans (assembly GCA_905221605.1). NCBI lineage: Eukaryota > Dinophyceae > Suessiales > Symbiodiniaceae > Symbiodinium > Symbiodinium natans. The sequence continues at coordinate 428,523 of CAJNDS010002420.1, forward strand.
TTGGAAAACCGAGCTTCCAAAATGACAAATCGCAAGCATTGTCATCCCTTAACTGTTTTGGAAAAGTGACCTTCCAAAGTGATAAATCGCCATATGTTTTTGCCTTAAGTCAGGGTTTGGGAAGCCCAAAATGTGCAAAAATCCACTGTAATTAGCCAATTTAAGGGGGGTTTTCCAAGGCCTATGTTTTAGCCTTATTACGCACAAAATGATCAAACATGATTGTTTTTTTACTATTTTGTAACGAAAATCCATATGTTTTTGGTTTTAATTCAGGGTTTGGGAAGGCCCAAATTGTGCAAGAAATCACTAAAATTTGCCATTGCGAGGGTTTTCCAAGGCCGCCAGACTAGCGAAAATCCCTATGTTTTGGCCTTGATACGGAGTTTGGGAAGGCCCAAAATGGTCAAAAATCACTAAATTTTATAATTTGGTGGTTTTTCCAGGCTGCCAAACTAACGAAAATCCCTATGTTTTGGCCTTAGTTCAGGGTTTGGGAAGGTCCAAATTGCGCAAAAATTTACTAAAATTTGCCATTTCGAAGGTTTTCCAAGGCCGCCAGACTAGCGAAAATCCCTATGTTTTGGCCTTGATACGGAGTTTGGGAAGGCCCAAAAATGGTCAAAAATCATCATGAGCATCAGCTGGGTCGTGGTCATTTGCCGCGCCTGTCACCCACTGTAGGGTTGGGCAGGGTGGGGCGGACTGTGTGACTGCGCTTAAACACCAGTTCAAAAAAAAGGGGCCCTGCAGCTCTAAACCTCAGAGCTTGAAACTTGCAGCCTTGCACGCCAACCCCCTTCCCACCCTAAGCCTCAACCCTAAACAAAAAGAAAGCAAACCCTAAACCCTGCACCCTTTCAGCCCAGAACGCTAAGCACAAGCAGGAACAAGAGCTAAACCAATGAAGACCCAAGAGTCTGGTAGTGGACGCACGCCGAGAGTCTCAACGAACCTGCAGGGGGAACTGTGGGGAAGGGGGGTTTTGGGCGGTTTAGGGTTTAGGGTTTAGGGCGTGGGCTTTGGGGTGGTTTTGGCTGGGTCCGGCTGAGGGATGCGAGCCTCCTGCCGAAGCTGCAGCAGTTGTGACTGAACATGTCGTAGTCGCGTCCTCGCCACTCTCGGCAGAGGTGGAAGAGAATTTCTGCCACCTCCATGCGGCTCCTGGCCTCTGGGTTCTGGGTTTCGGGGTGTACTTTAAGATCCACAACTTGACCCTAAACCTTAAACCCAAATCAAAGCCAGGCAGCTGTAGATCCCAGAAGAATGCTGCACTCCTTGGTAGCCCAGTAACATATTGTAATAAGGGCACCTTTTTTTGGGGCTACTTACTTTATAAGGGAACCCTGAAACAAAAAAAGGGAAAAGGGTACCACTGGGCTACCAAGTTAGATACCCTAAACCCCTAAACCCTATAAACCCTAAACCCTGCCACCCACTGGGCTACCAAGACTCATAAACGTGCGCCGTCTCGGAGCGAGGTGGATCGCAAGCGACGCCGTGCACGCCATACGACCACTCGGCTCCGAAGACCTGAAGCGGGCAACGATGGGTGATCTTGTGGGTTTAGGGTTTAGGGTTTAGGGTTTTGGGGCTTAGGGGTTTTATGAAGCTGACACCATGCCCCATTTGTTCTACTTGCCTCCACGCCAATGTGGAAGGCTCCGCCGAGGGCCGGTCCAAAGTTCAACACGTGGTTGGGGCCCACGAAATTCCTTCGCATGTCTGAGAGGAGTCTGAGGAGGGGGAGGGGGTTCATGCAGGCAGCTGGGTCAATGGCTCTAGACAACAGAACTTGTGTACCCCTAAACCCTAAACTCAAACGGTGAATCAGGAGGCCGATTGAAAGCAAGTGTCTCCCCGAGGTTGTACACGTGCACCTCCACCGCCTGCGGTGCCGTGTCGCCAGTCAGGGGGCTGCGGTTGGTGGGGCTGCGAAGCTCGAGGTCCGCTTGGATTATTTGGTGGTTTTTCCAGGCTGCCAAACTAACGAAAATCCCTATGTTTTGGCCTTAATTCAGGGACCAAATTGCGCAAAAACTCACAAATTTGCCATTTCGAGGGTTTTCCAAGGCCGCCAGACTAGCGAAAATCCCTATGTTTTGGCCTTGATACGGAGTTTTTTGGTAAGGTTCAAAAGGGTCAAAAATCACTAAATTTCATTATTTGGTGGTTTTCCAAGGCTGCCAAACTAACGAAAATCCCTATGTTTTCGCATTTATTCAGGGTTTGGGAAGGCCCAAAATGATCAAAAAAACACAAAAATTTGCCATTTGGGTGGGTTTACGGCTGCCAAACTAGGGAAAATCTCCTTTTTTGCACACCTGAACTCAGGATTTGTGAGAGCCCAAAATGGTCGAAAACTACGCAGTTTGCCATGGGGATGGGTTTCCAAGGCACAAAATGATCCAAAATCATAAAAAACTGCTATTTGGGGGGCCCAAAATAATCAGAAATCACGGATTTTTGCCACCACCCGCCCCCCCTAAACTATCTAAACTATCTAAACTATCTAAACTATCAAAACTATCAAAACTATCTAAACTACCTAAACTATCTAAACTATCTAAACCCCCCTGGTTTAGACCCAACCCCCCCCCCCTTAAACTATATAAACTATCTAAACTATCTAAACCCTCCTTCCCGGTTTAGATAGTTTAGATAGTTTAGGTAGTTTAGGCCTCCCCCAACTATCTAAACTATCTAAACTATCTAAACGCCCCTGGTTTAGACCCAACCCCCCTCCCTTAAACTATCTAAACTATCTAAACTATCTAAACCCTCCCCCGGTTTAGATAGTTTAGGTAGTTTAGGTAGTTTAGGCCTCTCCCCCAACTATCTAAACTATCTAAACCCCCCTGCTTTAGACCCAACCCCCCCCTTAAACTAGCTAAACTATCTAAACTATCTAAATTATCTAAACCCCCACCGGTTTAGATAGTTTAGATAGTTTAGGTAGTTTAGGCCTCTCCCCCAACTATCTAAACTATCTAAACTATCTAAATCCCCCTGGTTTAGACCCAACCCCCAGCCCCCTAAACTATCTAAACTATCTAAGCTATCTAAACTATCTAAACTATCTAAACTATCTAAACTATCTAAACCCCCCTGGTTTAGATAGTTTAGATAGTTTAGGTAGTTTAGGCCTCTCTCCCAACTATCTAAACTATCTTAACTATCTAAACCCCCCTGGTTTAGATAGTTTAGATAGTTTAGGTAGTTTAGGTAGTTTAGCCTCTCCCCCTATTATCTAAACTATCTAACTATCCCACCCCCCTAGTTTAGGATTGGTTAGGTAGTTAGGTAGTTTTAGTTAAGTTTTGGGCTCCACCCGGGACCCCAGCTCCCACCCTAAACTACTCTAAACTATCTCACTATCTAAACCCCCCCCCCCCCCCCCCCGGTTTAGAATAGTTTGAGTTGTAGTTTTAGTCCCTCTCTCCCACCTATCTAAACTATCTAAACTATCTAAAACCCCCCTGGTTTAGATAGTTTAGGTAGTTTAGGTAGTTTATGTAGTTTTGGGCTCCACCCGGGACCAACCTCCCCCCTAAACTATCTAAACCACCCCCCCGGTTTAGATAGTTTAGATAGTTTAGGTAGTTTAGGCCTCTGCCCCAACTATCTAAACTATCTAAACTATCTAAACCCCCCTGGTTTAGACCCAACCCCCCCCCTCAACTATCTAAACTATCTAAACTATCTAAACTATCTAAACCCCCCTGGTTTAGATAGTTTAGATAGTTTAGGTAGTTTAGGCCTCTCCCCCAACTATCTAAACTATCTAAACCCCCCCCGGTTTAGATAGTTTAGATAGTTTAGGTAGTTTAGCCCTCTCGACCAACTATCTAAACTATCTAAACTATCTAAACCCCCCTGGTTTAGATAGTTTAGATAGTTTAGATAGTTTAGGTAGTTTAGGTAGTTTAGGTAGTTTAGGTAGTTTAGGTAGTTTTGGGCTCCACCCGGGACCAACCTCCCCCCTAAACTATCTAAACCACCCCCCCGGTTTAGATAGTTTAGATAGTTTAGGTAGTTTAGGCCTCTCCCCCAACTATCTAAACTATCTAAACTATCTAAACCCCCCTGGTTTAGACCCAACCCCCCCCCCCTCAACTATCTAAACTATCTAAACTATCTAAACTATCTAAACTATCTAAACTATCTAAACTATCTAAACTATCTAAACTATCTAACCCCCCCTGGTTTAGATAGTTTAGATAGTTTAGGTAGTTTAGGCCTCTCCCCCAACTATCTAAACTATCTAAACTATCTAAACTATCTAAACTATCTAAACTATCTAAACCCCCCTGGTTTAGATAGTTTAGATAGTTTAAATAGTTTAGGCCTCTCCCCCAACTATCTAAACTATCTAAACTATCTAAACCCCCCCCCGGTTTAGATAGTTTAGATAATTTAAATAGTTTAGGCCTCTACCCCAACTATCTAAACTATCTAAACTATCTAAACCCCCTCTGGTTTAGATAGTTTATATAGTTTAGATAGTTTAAATAGTTTAGATAGTTTAGGTAGTTTTGGGCTCCACCCGTGACCCAACCTACCACCAAAATTATCTAAACTATGTAAACTATCTAAACTATCTAAACCCCCGGGCTCGTAATTTAGTATTGGGGGAAGGCCCGGGCTCGTAATTTAGTATTTGGGGAAGGCCCGGGCTCGTAATTTAGTATTGGGGGAAGGCCCGGGCTCGTAATTTAGTATTTGGGGAAGGCCCGGGCTCGTAATTTAGTATTGGGGGAAGGCCCGGGCTCGTAATGTAATATTGGGGGAAGGCCCGGGCTGGTAATTTAGTATTGGGGGGAGGCCCGGGCTCGTAATTTAGTATTGGGGGGAGGCCCGGGCTCGAAATTTAGTATTGGGGGGGGCCCGGCTCGTAAAGTAGTATTGGGGGGGGGCCGGGCTCGTAATTTAGTATTGGGGGGGGGCCGGGCTCGTAATTTAGTATTGGGGGGACCCTTGGTTTAGATAGTTTAGATAATTTAAGTAGTTTAGATAGTTTAGGTAGTTTTGGGCTCCACCCATGACCCAACCTACCACCAAAATGATCTAAACTATGTAAACTATCTAAACTATCTAAACCCCCGGGCTCGTAATTTAGTATTGGGGGAAGGCCCGGGCTCGTAATTTAGTATTGGGGGAAGGCCCGGGCTCGTAATTTAGTATTGGGGGAAGGACCGGGCTCGTAATTTAGTATTGGGGGAAGGCCCGGGCTCGTAATTTAGTATTGGGGGAAGGCCCGGGCTCGTAATTTAGTATTGGGGGAAGGCCCGGGCTCGTAATTTAGTATTGGGGGAACCCTTGGTTTAGATAGTTTAGATAATTTAAATAGTTTAGATAGTTTAGGTAGTTTTGGGCTCCACCCGTGACCCAACCTACCCCCAAAATTATCTAAACTATGTAAACTATCTAAACTATCTAAACCCCCGGGCTCGTAATTTAGTATTGGGGGAAGGCACGGGCTCGTAATTTAGTATTGGGGGGACCCTTGGTTTAGATAGTTTAGATAGTTTAGGTAGTTTTGGGCTCCACCCGGGACCCAACCTCCCCCCCCAAACTACCTAAACTACCTAAACTACCTAAACTACCTAAACTACCTAAACTATCTAAACTATCTAAACTATCTAAACCCCCCTGGTTTAGATAGTTTAGATCGTTTAGGTAGTTGAGGCCTCTCTCCCCCAACTATCTAAACTATCTAAACTATCTAAACCCCCCTGGTTTAGATAGTTTAGATAGTTTAGGTAGTTGAGGCCTCTCTCCCCCAACTATCTAAACTATCTAAACTATGTAAACCCCCCCCGGTTTAGATAGTTTAGATAGTTTAGGGAGTTTAGGCCTCTCACCCAACGATCTAAACTATCTAAACTATCTAAACCCCATTGGTTTAGATAGTTTAGGTAGTTTAGGCCTCTCCCCCAACTATCTAAACTATCTAAACTATCTAAACCCCACTGGTTTAGATAGTTTAGATAGTTTAGGTAGTTTAGGCCTCTCACCCAACTATCTAAACTATCTAAACTATCTAAACCCCCCTGGTTTAGATAGTTGAGATAGTCCCCAAAAAAAGGAACGCCACATAATACATAAAGGTTCCTGCCTCACATATATATCTATATATATATATATTCATTATAATTATACATTTATATATATATATATATAATTTTTTTCGTTCTATATATCTATAGATTCCTCAGGAAGCTAAAGAGAAATGGAGCCTGCCAACGCCCAAAGCCACAGCCCGAAACCCGAAACCCAAATCGCCTTAAGGCCCTTGCCTGCTCGAAAGCGGCCTCGAGCGCATGCTTCTCAGCAGCCTTTGCAGGGGGGGGGGGGGGGGGGCTTTCGGGGGGCTCTTGGGGTTCAAGGGGGTTTAGGGTTTAGGTTTAGGGTTTAGGGTTTAGGGTTTAGGGTTTAGGGTTTAGGGTTTAGGGTTTAGGGTTTAGGGTTTAGGGTTTAGGGTTTAGGGTTTAGGGTTTAGGGTTTAGGGTTGGGGTTTGGGTTTTGGGTGTAGGAGGGTTGATCAAGGAGGTTGGAGATTATAGGGCTCTGTTTGTTGCTTTGGCATTTTAAGGGGCTTGGGAGGGGTTCTGGGGGTCTAGAGATTTTCTGGGTTTGTGTTGTTTTGTTTCGACATGGCCTCTAGGACCGTGCATGCTCTGAAGTCTCAACGCATTTGGCAAATTCAGGCAGTCGAGTAACTGCTGGCTTGGCTTCGACTGCGACTGTGTGTTGTTCAGGGTCTTCGCCCTAAACCCTAAACCCTGGACCCCAAACCCAAAACCCGAGATGTAAAACCCTAACCCTAAACCCTTCACCCGCCAACCCAAAACCCAAAACCCTAAAGCCGAAACCCTAAATCTCAAACCCCCCAAACCTCTCGAGCTTAAGGCCTCAGGTATCTTGCAGGCTCTGGGGACTGCTCCCAATGAAAGTGGGGTTGAGGGCTTAAAGTTCCGGGTTTAGGGTTTTGGGATTAAGGGTTTAGGGTTAAGGGTTTAGGGTTTAGGAGGGTTTAGGGTTTCGGGTTTAGGGCCCCAAGC
>CAJNDS010002421.1:9925-162425 GCA_905221605.1 Symbiodinium natans
CAGAGGAGGAGACACCTGGGACGGCCTAAACCCTAAACCCTAAACCCTAAACCCTAAACCCCAAAACCCCAAACCCTAAAACCCGGGTCGAGGGAGTTCAAAGAAAAGGTTCGGACCTGGGTCTAGGGCTTCGGAGTGGAGGCCTTAAGGCTTAGGAGTTCTAGCGGCTTCGAAGTTCTACTGCCTGAGCCCGAAACCCTCAACCCTAAACCCTAAACCCTAAACCCAAACCCCAAACCCTAAACCCCAAACCCTAAACCGGCAGAGTGCCGCGGCGGCACAACTCGCGCATCTGCTCCTCAGGCAGAGCCGCGCTGCTCAGGTCCAAGCCTCCGGGCGCGGCTCTTCGGGGTCGGAGCCACGGATTTAGGGCTTAAGTTTGGGGTTTCGGGTTTCGGGTTTCGGGTTTCGGGTTTAGGGTTTAGGGTTTAGGGTTTAGGGTTTAGGGTTTAGGTTTTAGGGTTTAGGGTGTAGGGTTTAGGGTTTAGGGTATAGGGTCTCGGGGTCCAGTGCTATAGCTGTTAAAGGTTTGGGAAGATTCGTGCTTTAGCGCCTAACTCATTGAGGAATCATTTAGGGGTTGGAGGCCTTTTTGGAGCTGTTCGATACTCTTTTGGGCACCGAAGTTTAGGCCACCTTTATCTTAGAGTCTTGGGAGGGAGACAAGGCTCCCGAGGGGGATCCAAAACTCTGAAACCACGAGCATGGCATAGGGGAAGGGCGAGAAGTTGCTAAAGTCTTGAGGGTCTAGACTCTCTTGCTTATGATGGGTGGCAGACTGCGACGAGGGTGCCAATCTTGGCAAGCAAAACAGACCCTTAGCCATATCTAGTCCAAAGGCAAAAACCTAAACCCAGAACCGAACCCAAAACCCCAAACCGTAGCCCTAAACCCTAAACCCTAAAGCCTAAAGCCTAAAGCCTAAACCCTGGACTCTAGTCCTAAACCCCGACAACCCTTATACCCTCAAAAGAGCATCTTCGCAGCCAGCTTCCCAGCACTTCCAAAGTTCCGCAATGAAGCAATGGTCGTCAGGATCCTATAAAGATTTCAGGGCTAGGGTTTGAGGTTTGGGGTTTAGAAGGTTTGGGGTTTGGGGTTTAGGGTTTGGGGTTTAGGGTTTAGGGTTTAGGGTGTAGGGTTTAGTTCCGTTACTCACGGGTTGTTGGAGGTTTAGCAGCCGTGCCTCGAACCTCCACACCGAAAGTTGCAAGCGGACGTAGCTCAAGAGCCTCGCGCCCTGGAAGGGTCTCGAGAGTGGGGGTTTTCAGGGTTTAGGGTTTAGGGTTTAGGGTTCAGGGTTTGTTTGGGGTTCACTCTGCAGTGTTGCATCTGTAGCGGGTTTGTCGGTTGTGCAAAACAGACTTCCAGGAGCTCAAGCGCGTTTAGGGAGGTGTCACGGGGCTCATATGGGGGTTTACGAAATGAGGGACCACTATAAACCCCCAACTAGCAGGATTCCCCAATAAGGTACCCCTAATTTCGGAACCCCCAGATGTGAAGGCTTTGGAGGGTTCTCCCCCCTAAACCCTAAACCCTAACCCCTAAACCCTAAACCCTAAACCCGGAACGCCATGCGCCAAAGTGGCACCATTCGTTGACAAACCCAGGAGGAGCCTGCCAGTGTTCGCTGCCAGGTGGAGAGACTGCGAAGAAAAGCCTGCGCCATAACCCCCTCAACCCTAAACCCCCTAAACCCTAAACCCTAAACCCCAAACCCTAAACCCTAAACCCCAAACAAACTGCAGCTTCAAGTCCAGGCATGTTAAGGTCAGGGTTTAGGGCTCAGGGTTGGAGGTTTGGGGCTTTGGTGCTCAGGGTTTGGAGCTCCGGGTTTAGGGCTCAGAGGGTTTGAGGGTTTTCAGTCCCCTGTAGAACGCGGCAACTACATGCGGCAGCTCAAAAAGCAACACAGTAATGAAATAGGTGATGCGGGGGCACAAAATCACAGCTCGAAACCCTTCACCCGGAACCCTAAACCCTAAACCCTAAACCCTAAACCCTAAACCCTAAACCTCAAAAGAGAGCCCCTGTCACTTGCCTCCAGCACGTCTTGGCGGCGGTGCTGCCGCCGGCGCAGCGACAGGCGCCGCGCGACAAGAAGCGCAAGCGCCCCTGCTTGGAGGTTCATGGTACTTATTAACCAAGTAGGGTTTTGGGTTTAGGGTTTAGGGTTTAGGGTTTAGGGTTTAAGGTTTAGGGTTTTAACTGTACTTATAACCATATTAGGGGGAGGTAAGGCGCTCACAATTGGGTTATATGCACAGTCTTGACTGGTTAATATGTACCATGAACCTCCAAGTGGTTGCCGCAGATTTTACGGCTTGGGCGCTTCCCCCACAAAAAGGGACCCCTTCTATGCCCCCAATAAGATTTCTTCCGAAGAAGCAACTCAAGTTTTTGGAAACACCCACATGGGGCTGAGGGTTGTGAGTCTCGAGCACTTTTGGGCTTAGGGTGAAGGCTTCAGCTTTGGGAGGGTTCATGAGGCTTGCAAATTGCCAAGGCATGGCTACATGAAACGCGACAAACTTTCATCACGTGTCTCCCAGCCAGCGCTTCAGAAAACCCCCCTAAACCCTCTTCCCGGGTATTGGCGCCTAGGCTTGCAGCTTCTGCCACATGGACCGCATCACCTCATGTCAAAGTTGTGGGGGTTTAGGGTTTAGGGTTTAGGCTTTAGGTTTTAGGGTTTAGGGTTTAGGGTGTTTTCTGGGCGTAGGGTGCTAAATCGGACGACCATCTGCACCAGACTCGCATGTTTGACAGCGCCATGCCAGCCCAACTCGGGTCCAATGGCCCTGATCACAACACGACACTCATATATGCAAAAGGACCTGCCTGTCGACGTACATCTTCATTGCATATACATTTGCATATGCATGTACATATGCGTTTACATATACATTTGCATATGAACTTACACATACATCCACACATACATTTGCATAGACATTTGCATAATTTTGCATATACATCTGCATAAACATTTGCGTACACCTTCGCATGTACATGTACATTACATATGAACGTACTCATACATTCACACCGACATATGCAAATACACATACAGCCACGAGCTACATACGCATAAACACACATAGTATAGTGCTTTGCAAGAGCATCTCACCCTACACCCTAAGCCCTAAACCCTAAACCCCAAACCCTAAACCCTAAACCCTCATAAAATATCGACCCAAGAGATCAGGGACTCTGTAAAGCAGCTGCGGCCTCCTGCAGCCAGCGGCCGAACTCTCTGTGGCGCCCGCGCGAAAAGGCAATGCCTTGGAGCAAGGAGTGAGATGACTTTTTAGAGTTTAGGGCTTAGGGTTTAGGGTTTACAGTTTAGGGTTTAGGGTTTAGGGTTTAGGGTACACAAGTCTGAGGCCCTGCAGAGGCTTGTGCAGGTTTTTGGGGCTGAGTGTTTCTACACTGTATACCCCCCCCCCAACGTGTCGCGCGAACCAAAGAGAAACACGACAACACGCCGTGGACTGACTATCCAAGCGGCTCGTGGAATTTCGGAAGTCCATTGGCACGGGCACATGCAAACGCGTGCATTAGCGCTGTCTCTGCATGCTGAGCGCCTGAGGCTTCAAGCTTGACTTCTTCTTCATCGCGGGGGTTTTGGTCCCAGTCTCTGGTTCAAAGCGGCTGGATCGGACATTCCGTTGCAGAGCATCTACTGTGGCAGGGCAACTACACACATGCTCAACATTGTGGTTGTAAACCGCGCAGATGATGCCGCACTCGCCTTCGAATCACACCCGTAACTGATCTTTCAACATTATTCCTCAGGTTAACATTGTATGAAGGGCATACATATTTAGGAAGCGCATGTATACCCGCTCTTCATCCAAGCTTCTCTACATGATGTTCACAGGGCTGAGCCTCATGGGAGTCGGATCTTTTTGTCGATCTCATGACTTGTCGAGCTGCGGGCTTTGGCAGCCACTCATCGAAACAATGAACATCGCACAGAAGCACACGGCGCTCCTCACATCAATCGCTCCCCCAAACCCTAAACCCTAAACCCTAAACCCTAAACCCTAAACCCTAAACCCTTGTGCCGCTGTTTACAGGCTTTGCGGGCAGGTTCCCGGACATTCCTGCCAGTCGGCATGGCAGCCGCACGTCACCGGACACTGGGGGCGGAGTGATAGGAAGACATCCAGCTCCTAGACTGAAATTGAGGAATTACAGCAATTTTCGCTGTTTCTTAGGAATTACACTACCCAAAAAAACTAAATTTGTCATTTGCGCTGTTTCTGAGGAACTACAGTGCTCGAAAATGTAAGACTGAAATTGTGATTTTGGCTGTTTCTTACGAAGTACGGTACCCAAAATCTTTAAAAAACTATTCCCAAAGAATCCCTAAGGCTCTGCCCTTGGTGTGCAGATGTTGCCGCCACCCAGCTCGACGATCTCCTCGGAGGCGAAGAAGGCGCAGCCCTCCAAACCTTCAGGGGTTTAGGGTTTAGGGTTTAGGGTTTAGGGTTTAGGGTTTAGGGTTTAGGGTTTAGGGTTTAGGGTTTAGGGTACTTTTGGAACAACACTACAGTCGGACGTGCTGTGAAGATGCCAGACATGTAAGCAAACTGGCCTTGATGCCCAGAAAACTAGTATATACTAGAGTAATTCTACTGTAGTATACTACAGTATACTAGTGTAGACTATAGCATACTACAGTGCTCTAGCCTAAACCCTAAACCCTAAACCCTAAACCCTAAACCCTAAACCCTAAACCCTAAACCCTAAACCTTGGTCGTCTTTCCCCGCCTCGCGGGTGTGGGATGTTCAGCCCAAGCTCGAACTTACCTTCCATCACGTCCCGGTGCCAACCTCCTGTCGCATAGTACTCGGCGGCCCTCTGCAAAGACTCCTGGTTGGGGGTTCAGGGTGCTTTTTAACCAATGATTATAGGGTTTAGGGTTTAGGGTTTAGGGTTTAGGGTTTGGAGTTTAGGGTTTAGGGCTAGAACTGTACTTATTACTGTACTTATAAACCTATTGGGGCACTTAAGGGGCTGATAAGAGGGTTGTAGGTACAGTTATGATTGGTGAAGAAGTACATTTGCACTTCAACCCTCAGGCACTCAATTGCCATGAGCTTCCACATCAAGAAACAGAGCAGAAAAGATGGAAAGAAAGAAGAGGTCCTCCGTAAACTCTAAACCCTAAACCCTAAACCCTAAACCCGAAACCCTAAACCCTAAACCCTAAACCCGAAGCCCTAAACCCTAAACCCTAAACCCTAAACCCTAAACCCTAAACCCTAAACCCTAAACCCTAAACCCTAAACCCTAAACCCCACACCACGGCCGAGCCGCCGTCTTGTTCGGGCCCGGAAGCAAGTCGTAGAACCGGCGCCTCAGGGTCTCCTCGTACACCAGCTTGGAGGTCAGCCACGTCTGCTCCGTCATCAGGCCGTACCTAGTTCATGGTTGGGATCATCTCAAAAACTTAAAACCTACATTCCTTATTTGGTTTAAAGTTCCCTTAGAAATCTATATTCCTTGTTTGATTTAAGTACCCTTAGAAATCTATATTCCTTATTTGGTTTTTAAGTACCCTTAGAAATCTAAAAATGTTACCCAACCATCAGCAAGGTACGTGAAGGCTCCCGTGAGGTAGCGCCGGATGTACTCCTAGGATGGCCCCTTATGGAAGCCTCTGAAAGAGGGTTTAGGGTTTAGGGTTTAGGGTTTAGGGTTTAGGGTTTAGGGTTTAGGGTTTAGGGTTTAGGGTTTAGGGTTTAGGGTTTAGGGTTTAGGGTTTAGGGAACATGAGCCTCTGAAATCCAAAAGAGGGAAAGTACATAACACATCCCAAGGGCCTACCTGAATATGATCCTCTCAAGCCCTAAAAAAGAGGGAGGAGCTGTACAAGATGTCCTCACAAAAAGAATAGAACAGTTTTTCAGGGTTTAGGGTTTAGGGTTTAGGGATAGAGGGGGTACCGAGACTCGCTGGCCAAGAGCTCCCTGGTAGTCCAGTCCCTGCATGGGGCCTGCCGGAGCTTGGGCGACTCCTCCCTGAGCGGTGCACCTGTGCTCTGGGCTGTCGGTAGGGTTTAGGGTTTAGGGTTTAGGGTTTAGGGTTTAGGGTTTAGGGTTTCGGGTTTGGGGTTTAGGGTTTCGGGTTTAGGGTTTAGGGTTTCGGGCTTCGGGTTTCGTTGGGGTTGAGGAAGTTTAGGGCAGGATCTGTGCTGAGGCGAAGTGGCATCTCTTCGGGCAGCCGAAGGGGACGGTGGCGAAGGCACCAGCTGCGGGTTCCAGAGGGTTGTCACAGCCGCACGTCTGAGGGCACAGTGCTCGCACGCTGCTGAGGTTGAAGACCTCCACAGCTCGGAACTCGGACTCTCTTCTAGGCTTCCGTCCGGCGGGCTTAGGTCTACAGTGGATGGAAAGCTGGGAAAGATTTTCGAAGTTTAAAAACCAAGAGGCTGCACACAGCTGATCTTGCGACTTCAGAGCGGCACAACTGTCCACTTGACCGTTGGTGATGCTGCGCAGCCGGGAACGCACCAAATGTGGGGAGAAAGCGGAATCGGTGCATGGCAAGTTGTTTGCAGCTATAGCAACCGTGCTCTTATCGAGCAGAATCACCTGCTGGATTCGATCATATGTGGGTGTGTCGTCCGAGTCCAGAGTCGTCCAGCCGCCTTGCTGATTCACAAAGCCGGTGTAGAGGCCTCCTAAGCCCTGCACAGCGAGCAGCTCGAGCTTTGCGAGCTGGAGCACGTTCTCCTGCTGCGAAGAAAGCCTCATCGCACCCTCTTTCGGGAAAGTGGGCGCGGCTTCGATGATCCCGGTGGCCGCGTTCACTGCGTAGATGAAGTCTTGCCTCCCACTGCAGAGGATGTCCAGTGCAAGGTCCACTGTCTGGTGGAGAGGCTGCAGCAACAAGTACCAGGACAGGATGAGGCCGACAATCAGGAGTGCGATCTGAAGGGCGTTCCACATACGCTCATTTTTCCCCACCTTGAGGTGCTCCAACCCTGGGAAGAAAGGCCGAGAAATCGGGAGTGTGCCGAGCTTGTCCAGTAGAAACCGGGGCCTTCGCGGCATGAACGCAGACTCGATCAGCTCATCCAGATCCAAGATGAAGGCCAGGGCAACAGCATTCAAGATAAGGTCAGATAGGTTGAGGGTGTTTGCAAGGTACCGGGTTCCTGTGACCATCAGGCTGCAAGCAACCATCATGCGAGGGAAGGCCACAAGGGTCAACAGCATATACTTGCGCCCTCGGGACAACTGGGAGATGGCAAGGGGCCTCTCGTCCAAGGCATCTTCGTCTGCGGCAGTCGCGACGTTTGTGGTGTCTCCAAGCGGATAAGAATGGATTGCCCCGAAGAACTCTAGGACGTTGAAGGCCTCCTGGGAGGTTCATGGTACCTATTAACCAATTCTAACTGTACTTATACCAGCCCCTTAAGTGCCAATTTGTTGTTAGAAGTACAGTTATCCTAAGCCCTAAACCCTAAACCCTAAACCCTAAACCCTAAACCCTAAACCCTAAACCCTAAACCCTGTGAGTCCTTCAGGGTGGTGCTGAGCCAGCAGCCAATGGCCAACAACGCCAAAGCCGGGCCAATGGCGCTGTAGCTGGCCAAGTCGGTGACCAAGCCTTCTTGGCTTCCAGCTACTTGGGTTTAGGGCTTGGGGTTTAGGGTTTAGGGTTAGGGTTTAGGGTTTAGGGTTTAGGGTTTAGGGTTTAGGGTTTAGGGTTTAGGGTTTAGGGTTTAGGGTTTAGGGTTTAGGGTTTAGGGTTTAGGGTTTAGGGTTTAGGGTTTAGGGTTTAGGGTTTAGGGTTTAGGGCGTCTCGCCGCGCAGCGGCACTTACATGCGTAAATGGCGCCCCTACACACCCAGGGGGTGTGCATGTCACGCGAAGGCATCTCTTGTCAATGTAATCCAATATTTTCATTGGTGCTGGGTTCTTCTCCCCACCCATTGTCCATCCAGTAAAGGTGTCCATCACTGCCGGGTATCTTCTGGGTCCAGGCACCCTAGAAAAGGGTGGGTACGGCCTAAGCAGGCCGGGTGGGAATTTAGGGTTTAGGGTTTGGGGTTTAGGGTTAGGGTTTGGGGCTTAGGGCCTGTGAGGAATTCTAGCCCACATCAACACATGGGCACTTCCCAAACTTGAGGGGTACCCCTCTGATTCCCCAAATAGAATACAATCCCCTTAGAAAGGGACCCCCCCAAAAAAATAAACAAAAAAAAACACGATTTTCGGAAAACCCCGAATGCGAAGATCCCTTTTTTCACTCCTGGGGTCTGGTCAAAACCCTAAACCCTAAACCCTAAACCCTAAACCCTAAACCCTAAACCCTAAACCCTAAACCCTAAACCCTAAACCCTGCCCCTTTTTCGCTTCTGGGGGCTGGTCTGTGAGTTTGCAAGTTGCAGCGACTCATCTTGGGAGCAAACCCGGCGCGCCAAAGACCGGCCGCCCCCCACATCTGCGTAGCGTGCGTCGTGGGCGATGTTGGCCTTGCTGGTTTAGGGTTTAGGATTTGGGGTTCAGGGTTCAGGGTTCAGGGTTCAGGGTTTAGGGTTTAGGGTTTAGGGTTTAGGGTTTAGGGTTTAGGGTTTAGGGTTTAGGGTTTAGGGTTTAGGGTTTAGGGTTTAGGGCTCAGCATCTCAAGTCCGAGCATTCACTAGTCAAGCAGCTTGTGAAGCGTTGGAAAAAAAACCCACCCACCCACCCAAGAAACCCATAACATTGAGAAAATACAAAGTTCACTCAATACATTCCCAGTAGTTAGTTTTTAACGGACCCAAAACCCGAAATCTAATCTAAGGCCCACAATAGGCCCTTTACGCTCTTAGGGCCTTAAACCCTACGGTTTAGAAGCCCCTATTGGTGCAGGCTCGGTTTTGGTCAAAAATCCAGAAGACGAGAGGCCACCCAGAAGTCGACTTCAGTACTAAAAACTCGCATTTTTAATAGGGACCCAGGCCGATCCTGGGGTCCCCCCCTCATTTGGGGTGTTTTTGGAGGCAAACTTTCCCTCCCAAGGGGGGGTCGGAGTTTGGGGTTTAAAATTGAAAAATGCGACCCCCCCTTGACTAAAACTAGGCTGTGAAAAGGTCGCAGGAGCGGTCCTTCATCAGAATTGAGAGAAAAAATCTGAAACACATTGAAAAACTTTGAAAAACTTTAAAAAATATTGAAATATTCTGAAAAACCTTGAAAAAACCTGAAAAACTTGAAATTCTTGAAACCGGTGAAGCATCGGTTTTGGTCAAACACCCAGACAACGAGAGGCCACCCAGAAGTCGACTTCAGTACTAAAAAATCGCATTTTTAACTGGGACCCGGGCCGATCCTGGGTCCCCCTCATTTGGGGTGCTTTTGGAGGCAAACTTTCCCTCTCAAGGGGGGGTCGGAGTTTGAGGCAAGGGGGGGTCTCCGAAGATTTTTTTGCCTTTAAAATTGACAAACACGACCCCCCCTTGACCAAAACTAGGCTGTGAAAAGGTCGCCGGGGGGGGGGGGGGGGCATTGAGGGTTAATTGCCCTGAAACATCCTGAAAAACATTGGTTCACCTTGAAAAACTCTGAAAAACCTTGAAAAACCTTGAAAAAACTCGTGGAAAAGTAAATTCACCATTGCCCACTTTTGAAGCCGAAATTCACCGTTGCCCACTTTTGAGGCCAGGAAAGTCACCGTTGCCCACTTTTGAGGCCAGGAAAGTCACCGTTGCCCACTTTTGAAGCCAGGAAAGTCACCGTTGCCCACTTTTGAGGCCAGGAAAGTCACCGTTGCCCACTTTTGAGGCCAGGAAAGTCACCGTAGGCCAGGAAAGTCACCGTTGCCCACTTTTGAGGCCAGGAAAGTCACCGTTGCCCACTTTTGAGGCCAGGAAAGTCACCGTTGCCCACTTTTGAGGCCAGGAAAGTCACCGTTGCCCACTTTTGAGGCCAGGAAAGTCACCGCTGCCCACTTTTGAGGCCGAAAATCACCGTTGCCCACTTTTGAATTAGGGTTTAAATTCATTATGATAGAGAGGTTTAGGGTTTAGGGTTTAGGGTTTAGGGTTTAGGGTTTAGGGTTTAGGGTTAGGGTTTAGGGTCTAGGGTCTAGGGTCTAGGGTCTAGGGTTAGGGTTTAGGGTTTAGGGTTTCCCCCCTCTATCACCCAGGCAAGTCGAGTTGTTTAGAAACTCGAGATTGGGTATACACACATCAACGCAAAGTTTGTATAAAGCACGCCTACTATGCGACCAGAGCTCTCTGAAGAGAAGGAGCTCGTCCAGCTTCTCTGATGTCAGGACATCTTCCAGCATGTCGATTTGCACCACTAACACGAACCCAACTTGCGCGAATATGTTGAGCAGCAGCAGCAGTGTTGCCATCACAGAATCCCACTTGCTCAGCACTGGCAGGCCTATCCACAGGCAGGCATCCCAAACAGAGTGCTGTAGCTCATAACAAGGACCATGCGTCGCAACACCGGCACGAATCCTGGGCGTCCACATCGCAGTAGCGACAGTGCAATTAGGAGTTGAAAGTCATCTCACTCGCACTAGCAAACAACAATAGCATGACTGCAAAGGGCAGCTGCATGCATGCATGCATACATACATACATACCCTCATCACAGGAGAGTGGTCAGGCCTCAGTGGGAGTTCAGGCCTTCCAGCAGAAGCAGCGGCAAGGACAGAACTCTAGGGTGTGGCTTCGTCATCGTACCATCGCACGACATGATGGCCGCAAAATCGAACAAAGCACTCGCAGGATCCCGAATCCGATATGTCTGTACAACTCTTATCTCGTTGTACTGTTATACTACTATATGAATACTGATATACTCTTGCTACACTACTTTGTCATTATTCACATATTCTTACGACAAGAATTCTCAGTCCGGGCAGCTCTTCCCCTGAGGAAGTGAAGAGCGACCCCCCGAAATGCTCGGCTTGGACTTCCAGGAGCTCGCTGGAGGATATGCTGTCCCCATCCTCCAACCTTAAAGGACTTGAGAGGGTTTAGGGTTTAGGGTTTATATAGGATTTAGGGTTTAGGGTTTAGGGTTTAGGGTTTAGGGTTTAGGGTTTAGGGTCTAGAGTTTAGGGTTTAGGGTTTAGGGTTTAGGGTTTAGGGTTTAGGGTTTAGGGTTTAGGGTTTAGGGTTTAGGGTGATGAGGGTTTGGGGGTGTTGGTGGTTTTGGGGGGTTTGGGTTTTGTCCCATCCTCCAGCCTACAAACCCCCTGGTTCTTCATAGGGAATTGAGAGGGTCACCTGAGGATTAAGGTCTAGGGCCTCTGGGGGTTTTGGGCTCTGGGGGGTTTCGGGGCTTTGGGGTTTTGGGTTTTTGGGGTTGGGTTTTGGGTTTCAGTTTCGGGTTTAGGGCTTGGGTGTAGGGATATGCCAAAAAAGATGTGCAGTAGTCGAAGCACTGCACAGCCGGTCCCCTCATACAGAGCCTCCGCACAGCATCCCCGAATCCCAGCCAACATAACATCACAACATCCAGATCCGTGGACCTTTGAAACCTCAAGCACACTGAAGGACAGCGTGAAGCAAAGAACATGGCATCCACGAATACGACCAAGATCCCAAACTCTCGCCGGGATGATTTTGGGCACATGGGCTTGGGGTCTAGGGGGCGTCAACGGCATCCAAAACACCCTAAACAACCTAAACCCTAAACCCTACCCTAAACACTCCAAACCCTAAACAGCCTAAACCCTAAACCCTACACCAAGACACCCCAAGCCTGAGCCCGTCTTGACCAGAAGCTCTCTTTGCAGCTTGTCCCAGCGAAGGGCTTCGCCCTGCGCTGCATTCGCCTGTTCGCTGCGCTGCATCACGCCTCTTTTGGCTTCGGGTTTCGGGTTTAGGGCTGGGAGTATGCTGCTGTGTACGGTCTAGGGCTTGGGGTGTAGGGTTTGAGGTTTAGGGCTAGGGGCCGTAGGGTACAGAGTGTATAGGTGACTTGTAAGGTGTTATGAACCCTTTTGTGGGTGCAGCTCCCAAACCCTAAACCCTAAACCCTAAACCCTAAACCCTAAACTTTCCTGGTCCCGAAAGTTCAGGAAGAGCTGAAAGGCGTGCTGAAGGGCCCCTTCCAAGTTCCCTGAGTTAGGCTTGAGGGTTTAGGGTTTAGGGTTTAGGGTTTAGGGTTTAGGGTTTAGGGTTTAGGGTTTAGGGTTTAGGGTTTAGGGTTTAGGGCGTCTCGCCGCGCAGCGGCACTTACATGCGTAAATGGCGCCCCTACACACCCAGGGGGTGTGGGGGGACGGCATGTCACGCGAAGGCATCTCTTGTCAATGTAATCCAACATTTTCATTGGTGCTGGGTTCTTCTCCCCACCCATTGTCCATCCAGTAAAGGTGTCCATCACTGCCGGGTATCTTCTGGGTCCAGGCACCCTAGAAAAGGGTGGGTACGGCCTAAGCAGGCCGGGTGGGAATTTAGGGTTTAGGGTTTGGGGTTTAGGGTTAGGGTTTGGGGCTTAGGGCCTGTGAGGATTTCTAGCCCACGGTTAGGGTTTAGGGTTTAGGGTTTATTGTTTCGGGTTTAGGGTTTAGGGTAATGTTCATATATCAGAAACTGACCCTTTGTGCTCCTGGGTGCTGAACCAAATCGAACCCAAAACCCTCGACTCTGATGTCACTCTAGAGTGTAGAAGTTTTGACAGGGGCTTAGATTTACTTAATCTCCTACGAGGCTCTGCGACATGCCGTAGACATGAAGTCCTTGAGCCGAGTTGCTGAGAGCCTGCTCCACTCGGCTCAGGCGCGCCTGCTGCGATGGTACAACGTACAATGGTCGACCATCGTCGAACAGAGCATTCCGTAGTGTACGTTGTTTCTGCTGCGGTTGCTGCTGCTGCGGCGGCAGCTGCGGCTGGAGCTGGTGCTGGTGCTGGTGCTGGTGCTGCTGCTGTTGCTGTTGCTGTTGCTCTTGCTCTTGCTCTTGCTGTTGCTGTTGCTGTTGCTGCTTGCTGCTTGCTGCTTGCTGCTTGCTGCTTGCTGTTCGCTGTTCGCTGTTCGCTGTTCGCTGTTCGCTGTTCGCTGTTCGCTGTTCGCTGTTCGCTGTTCGCTGTTCGCTGTTCGCTGTTCGCTGTTCGCTGTTCGCTGTTCGCTGTTCGCTGTTCGCTTTTCGCTGTTCGCTGTTGGCTGTTTGCTGTTTGCTGTTTGCTGTTTGCTGCTTGCTGCTTGCTGCTTGCTGCTTGCTGTTTGCCTTTTGCCGTTTGCCGTTTGCCGTTTGCCGTTTGCCGCTTGCCGTTTGCCGCTTGCCGCTTGCCGCTTGCCGTTTGCCGTTTGCCGTTTGCCGTTTGCCGTTTGCCGTTTGCCGTTTGCTGTTTGCTGTTTGCTGTTTGCTGTTTGCTGTTTGCTGTTTGCTGTTTGCTGTTTGCTGTTCTTTCGATTTTGCTGTGGGTGTGCCATTTCACACCAGACAATAACAACCGCGACCAGCTTCAGTTTTGCTCAACATCCTCTGCGCACCTGCAAACTGAAGCCCAAGAAAGGACTCTGCCACTGAAAGCCAATGTCAACATGCAAAATTCTCGAACCCTAAACCATACATCCTTCAAGCCTAAACTCGTGAAAGGGAAACACTCGTGTCCTGCCAGAAGCTTAGGGTGACATCGCAAGAACTTAAGCTCCTTTTGAAAGCCTCCAGCTCTTGGAATCTCAGATCACTGGCCATTGCCATAGCACGCACAAACACTCGGATGGGCGCTAATGTCAGAACATGAGTGTAGGAGAATACAACCATGAAGTCATGTATTGTGCCGCTGCTGTTGCTGCTGCTGCTACACCTCACTCCACCGCTGTTGCGAGGTGTGTGTGTGTGTGCGTACGTACGGCTTTGCATCATGTTTCGACGGTCTGTATATTTGAGCCAGCTGAAACAATCAACGAGACGTTGCCGGGATTTTGGCAGAAGGGGTTGCCGGGCTTGAGGTCTGGGAGCGGCGGTTGCCGGAGCGCACGCAAAAAGGAAGAATTGCAGCTAAATGAGATGCGCTGCCTGCGAACCACGCTGCCCTCAACAACGTCACAAAAACCGGGCGCTGGCGTAGTGCCCGAAAAGCGAGGATGAACGCAGAATCCTTTGTTTATCCGCTGTTTGCAATGCTTGTAGAACAACTTGCAGGCTGAACGGAGCCTAAATTCAGTCTTCAGAATCAACGAACAACATGTCAGCAGGACCATCGTAGGACGAATAGGAGGGGCACGAAACACGCCGGAATCTAGCAATTCTTGCGCCAAGGCAAGATGTCTGTCGATCAGTCCTCCCGAAAAGGAGGTCCCGATCGGTCTCGTTGATGCTTGGGGTCCAAAGCCCATACACTTGCTAGTCCAGTGCATTTTTTCATTTTCCTGTCCAGTGCACATCTGTTTTGGGGGGGGGGGGGGGGCGGTTTAGGGTCTCCTGGATAGCAGATGGGAGCCATCCATGCATGATGGCACCCATCGAGTGCATGTCAATCAGTCAATTCAGCAGAGCAACGTTTTGGCCGTGCCGGGGACAGGTGAGGTAGCCTGACCCTAAACCCTAAACCCTAGACCCTAAACCCGGTTAGGCAGCCACAGGAGCAGGTAGAGGTTCCCTTTGCACTGGAGGTGTGTCGGCAGCACATCGCCGGGTGCTCATTAGCAGGACTGGGGACTCCCAGCCCGCAGGGCCGAGGCGAACAGTGACCATCTTTGTGAATAAGGTGTAGAAGCTTTTCAAGGGATAGTGGGTCGTTTGGTAGGACGAGCTTTGCTTAATCACAACTTGTTCAAATTAGGGTAGGCTTCGCTTCTTCCTGTTTCTGAAGCCGTTTTAGTCTTGCGTGGACGATCTCCATTCAAACTTCTTCGGACATCGCAAGCACATCAAGGCAATCGTGTGGCTGATGCTTTACATCCTAACGTTTCGCCTGGAAGAAATTCTAAGGGGGCCACAGGTTGCCTTCTTAGGCTGTAAGCTGGATTTTGCTGTTAAGCTGCTGGGCCTGTCCAAGGCGCGAGGAGATTGGTAAGTATGAGGTTCAGACTAAGAAGTTTATCGAGTTGCTAGGCAAGCTTGGTTTTGTTTCGCAAAGTTGGGAAGCTGATATCTTGACGCTGCTATACATCGAGGCCACGTCTTCAGAGATGGAGTACAAAGTGTCCCCCTGAAGCTGAGCGATCAAGATGGGTTAGTGGTTGTAGCGGGTTGGGATGCAGTCAACCCCAGAGAACAGGCCCGGTGGCTTTCGATTGGGGTGCGCCCGGTGCGCCATACTTCTTTGACCAGCAGGGGAAGTCGCAGTGGGCCGCAGCGTCGGCGAGCTACTGGCATCCTTGGCAGCCTTGCATCTCTTCGGGCACTTGCAGGAAGCGACGAAAGCACGGCGATTTCCTGTCAAAGAAGCATAGTACTACAAAATGGCCGCTCATGCTGACTAAAGGCGAAAATCAAATGGCAGATGATCTCAAAAAACGGTAAATTCAGCTCCTTCAGTCCAGACTTCAGATGTTTCAGTACCTTCGGCGATGTGCCACTCAGCTTGTTCAGCAAACTCTGGAAGTCCAAATCTCGCCAAGCGCGTACCCTGGCCAGTGCGTAAGAGATGCGCTACAAGAAGGCGCTCGAGACGGAAGGTGACATCTTTCCGTGGTCCAGTGATATCACTAATTGCCCTTCAGCTGGGAGCGTTGACGAGTTACGATTGCCGAGTGCGCAGGCCATCCGCTCCCCATAGGCAAGGTGAGGTTGCCAGAGCGAGAGAGTTGAACAAAATGCAAGAGCATGGTGTCAAGCAAAGACGACTCAAGATAGTGCGAAGTCGTTGGGGTGGATGGGTGCCCGGAGATCCAAATGGAGTGCGTAGCAGATGCGTTGCTCAGGAGATCAATGGCCATGACAGGGACGTGTTCAGCAGAACACCACTCTGGAGGATCCATTCGAATGATGCAGCAGCTACTGCAAAAAATGGGGAGGCTCGGGCGAAAGCCCGGCAGTGGCGCCTTCTTTCTGGACGAGCGCTCGAGTCGTTTGAGACTAAGCCTTAAGACAGGCCCCAAGGTGACAGTGCTCTTACCGATTCTCAGATTTTTTGGCGCCTGCAAGAACACCCGCAAGTCAATGTCAAGCTCTGCAGAGCGCTTTGGCCACTCATTGTGCGCCAAGCAGTCCGTAATTAGTCCCGTGATTGCTTTGAGAGCTCTGCAGAGGCAGAGAGCAGCGGACGCATGACTGCTCAGATCTGGGATAGGGGTTTGAAGAAGGCTCCGGGAAGGCGAAACACGATACGAGACTGTGTACAAACAAATATCCTGTTCCTTCCAAAAGGTCCATATCCACGAGCTCAAGGTTGAGGAAAAACCTATGCAATTCAACTGGGCGGACATGGGCACAAAAGCTTCTTCCGGCTCGAGAGTGACAGAGCTAGTCATAAAGGCATGCCTCTCGCGACAATCTTGGCAATGGGGTGTCTGTTTTCCTTCTTTGGCGTGCCTGCGGGGCAAGCAAAGGAGGATGAGCTGAAGAGCGAAGACATCTACTTCAAGATCTATGTGATCGCCACCCATGTTTTGGCGATTCAGTCATTCGGCTGGATCTGTTCCATATGGTCGTAGTGCACAAGACCACGAGCGCCCGCGAACGGCAAAGCGAGGGAAGGCTCTCCCAAGCAAACCGAACTGAAATCTTTGAGAGGCCAGCCCCTACAGCCGATTCGAGCATCCAGCACGAAGTGCGGATGGTGCAAGCTGTCCAGCTCATGGAATCAGCCGGCCATGGAGGGGCGGCAAGATTTTTGTTGCTTGTTTTCGACTCCGCCAGGCATCGAAGCCCTCTGGCACGAGTAAGGTAACTTGCGCCTTCTGTGGGGGTATATTGGTATAGTACACCTAAACCTTGTATATTTTGTGGTGGATCGGTCCATCACTCACACAGCTTGGTCCGAGCCGATGTTGGTTTTGTCTTCCTCCCTGTCAGGTCGA
The DNA here is from genome assembly GCA_905221605.1 of Symbiodinium natans. Classification (NCBI taxonomy): domain Eukaryota; class Dinophyceae; order Suessiales; family Symbiodiniaceae; genus Symbiodinium; species Symbiodinium natans. The sequence continues at coordinate 26,866 of CAJNDS010002421.1, forward strand.
AGGTCGTTTCTCAGCTACGCCCTTCCTACACTGCGGAGCTCAAAAGCCAGCGGCTCCTAAAGCTTCGTCTGGCTACATCCGCAATGGCCACGGGTGGGCAGAGGATTGGGAGCACGTACTTTGTGTACTCAGCTTAAAACGAGGATTAAAGAAAGTTCTTGTGCCTCCTATGGCAGGACAGAATGCAATTCACGTCGTCTTAGCAGGCTGTCTCTTTTGCCGGGCTTCAACCTCAGATGGACCAGGGACTGCGCAGAACCAACATGCCTTCCAAGCCCCTACAAAACTGTTCCAAACCCCATCAGCCCACACAAGAACCAAATATAATAGCAATAATAGCAACAATAGCAATAATAACAATAATAAATTAAAAAAATAATCACAATAATAACAATAATAACAATAATAACAATAATAACAATAATAACAATAATAACAATAATAACAATAATAACCATAATAACCATAACAACAATAATCACAATAATAACAATAATAACAATGATAACAATAATAACAATAATAACAATAATAACAATAGTGACAACAATAACAATAATAACAATAAATGACAATAATAACAATAATAACAATAATAGCAATAATAGCAATAATAACAATAATAACAATAACAAAAATATAAAAAACAACAATAATAATTACAATCATAATAATGTTAACAACAATGATTATAATAACAACAATAATGACAATAATGACAAGAAGAATAAAAATGATACTAATAATAGGAAGACGAAGAAGAAACATAGCCAAGGCTCGGAAAACATGATCAGTTGACAGGACTCGCGGCGAAGTTGATCGGCCTCATCCTGCCGGCCGGCCTTCTCTAAGTGCCCCACTCCTGTCACCACGGAAGGGCGGCAACTGAACACCACATTCAGCGAATCAGGGTTTAGGGTTTAGGGTTTAGGGTTTAGGGTTTCGGGTTTCGGGTTTCGGGTTTCGGGTTTCTACATGAGGATTGAGGGATCATGCGTCACATCGACCCTGCAAGAGGCCAACGCCTGCATCCAAAACATCAAGAAGCTTGAAAAAGTCGCGAACTGTGTCCGGATGGGAGCTGCCGAGAAGGTCCCGGCCTGGGCCCAGAGCCACGGGAACACCATGCAGCGCCAAAGCTGTCTGCAGATCACATGTCAGGCATCATGTGGGTCTCCCAGCTTCTTAGGCCGCGGCTCAGCGACAGCGCCATACGGCTCGTGCACAGCGCCGGCTCCAGCTGCTCCATGGCCGCGAGCCCCGCGGCCGCCATCCGCACGCAGGGCAGTGCCTCCAGGTGGCGCCCCTGAACTCCGAAGAGCTTGGCCAAATTCATCCGGAGATTCACCACGGTGATGTGGGCATCGCCGACCTTAAGGAGACCTCAGACAGCTCTGCTTCTCATGGCTCCTTCCTACTTTTGGGCTTTTGTGGAGCAGTGTCTTGATCTCTGAGGCCTCTGCACTCTTTCAGACATGCGCAGTAGAGGGGCTCAGCTTCTTGCAAGTTTCCTTGGCCTTGTAGCGCTTCTGCCAGTCCGATATTGGCCCCCAGCATGGTATCGCGCTCGTCCCCAATCTCCGCTCGAACTCAGCACCCGGAACTGAAGCGAAGGAGAGCCGAAGAGCACAAAGAATGGCGCTTAGGGTTTGGGGTTTAGGGTTTAGGGTTTAGGGTTTAGGGTTTAGGGTTTGGGCTAAGGGCTCACAGCACTTGCTACGGTGTCCAAGATGCACATCAAAGCCTCACGGTACAGGGACTCTGCCTCCTTGTGGCGCCCTTGATCCTTAGACAGATGCATGAGCACTCTCTGCGGGACTTGAAGGCTAAGAGCGCGGAAAGCTACCCAGTCAGGGACATCCCTGAAAGGCCGGCTCACGGTTGATTCTATGAAGAAGATGCACCACCACCATGACTTGCTGATCTCAAGGGCCTGCAAGGGCCAATGGCCCGGGGTGGCTAGGGACACCATTTTTGTGATGCACTGCGGTGGCGAGGACGGAAGGCCAGCCAACATACGAGAAAAATACAGCTTTCCAACTTGCAAGGACCGAGCGCTCACGGCGCAATCTTCAGTCCAGGGGACTTTGCAGAGAGTTGCCAAGTTGATCAGTGGAGCCGCCACAGCAGCAGCAGTTTTGGGACCTGGGACGATCAAGAAGGGCCTGCGCTTGTCGTGATGCCTCTTCTCCTTAACTTCTAATTCTTACAAGTCGGAGCCCCGACATGGCAGAACCATCTCAACTGAGGCTTTGACTGTTCTTCAGCACCGTGCGAAAAAGGGATTCCGCCTCTTCAACGCGCTCCTTTGCTACGAGCAGCATGGCCATGTTGTTCTGGCTCTTCAATGTGTCTGGGTGAGTTTCACCCAGCTCCGCACGGCCTCGGCAACCCTGTAACACCCTCAAACAGGCAAACCGTCATCTCATGAGCATCCGTGCCCCAACACGGGTATGAGTACATCTCTGAAGGCCGCGGCGTACACTCAACGCTTTCTGGAGCAGCGGCTCCATCTCGTCTAGGCGCCCCTGGACCTGAAGCAGAACTGCGAGGTCGTCGATCTGCTTCAGCGTTCTCGGGTGCGGCTCACCCAGCTCAGTTCGACCTCAACTTTGCCAGGGGGTCGGAAGAAGCGAGAAGGGCTTTAAGAAACAATTCCTTCTTCGCGCGCGCGCGCGCGCGCGAGCAGGCGGGCGGGCATGCGTGCGTGCGTGCTTGCGTGCGTGCATGTCTTCCTCATGGCGCCACCCGCGGCCCCAAATCCTCAACCCTAAGCCGTTCTTGGGGATACAGCATGCTGCGGCTGTGCAACTTAGCAACACTTACTCCTGCGCTCCCATGGCTTCGGAGATGAAAAAGCAAACCAAGAATTGGGGGGGGGGCATCTTAACACTGCGAAGCTGAGATCAAGCTGGTGCCCAGCAGCGAAGCGATCAAAACAGGCGACCACGACCGCCCAAGGCATGTGCGTGGCCAATGCACCGCAGACAGCAGAAAGGGTTTAGGGTTTAGGGATTAGGGTTTAGGGTTTAGGGTTTTGGGTATGCCAAGCCCGTGGCAGATTCGCAACGCCTCTCTCAGGAGCACCTCGGCTTCCTCAAACCGCCTTTCGCCGGAGAGCAGCTCTGCCAGAGATGCTAGGGATTCCACAGTCGGAAAGATCTGCTCTGCTGCGCGTCGACCTCGGCCGCAGTGTCTCTGCTATGACCATCTCCGAGTGCTTCCTACAGCAGCATATTCTGCAGCCCAACACTTTCAGCCCATTGAGATGCTGACCAAAAGGGGTCAGCAAAAACCGAATCCTTCTCCGAACCCTGAGGCGACCGCTGCTCTCCAAGGCTTCTCGCAACGCCGCCTCCGACTCCGCAAGGCGCCCCTGCTTCTTCCGGAGCCAGGCCAGCCCCCGAAGGGTCCTCAGCGTGGCCGGGTGGCCCTCTCCCAGAGTGGCCACACCTCAAGGGGTGCTGTCAATATGGAAAAGACCGCAAGTGCCCAAACATGCCCAAACCACAAGCCTAGTACCCTAGTGCCTAGACATGGGCCTGCACGCAACACGCCGACAGACGCCGACTCCCAACGGGACCCCTTCCGCAACTCTGAGACTCTCACGTGCTTCGAACACCTCCAAAAGCAACTTTTCCTCCTCCTCCTCCTCCTCCTGCCCGGAGACCACGGCGGCAAGGCCTTCCAGACAATTCAGCGTCTCGAAATGGCGGTGCCCCAGCTTGGCTGCACCTTAGAAGTCATGGGTTGCTCAAGGATGCTCCCGCACCGTCACCAACCACGCTGAGGCTTCTGCTCTTCTCCGCGGCCTCACGAACCAACGCCTCCGCCTCTTCCAAGCGCCCCAGCTTTTTAAGAAGAATCCCCAAATTGAAGATGCTCGTCAGCGTCTCGGGGTGATGCTCACCCTTGGCGGCCCGACCTGGGAAGCCACCCGGGCTTGCTCTTGCCACATGAACGCCAGCATGAACAAAGTGGGCGAATATCCCAGTGGAGAGAATCTCTGAGCTTGGGGCATCCTTCCAGACCCTCACGGTAGAGTGGCTCGGCCTCCTCCAGCCGGTTCTGCGCCTCCAACACAAGAGCCAGGTCGTTCACAGCGTTCAGTGTGTCGGAGTCATACTTCGGCAGGGTTGCCCGACCTAATGCCAGATGCAAGGCAGAGGCAACAGTGCTCAGGCACAGCTTTGAGGGAGACGACATTTTGAACTGAAAGAGGCGACAAGCAGCACTTGCAAGCAGCACTTGCAAGCAGCACTCGCAAGCAGGACTTGCTGCGACATGCTAAGCCTTTGACATCCACTCAGCGCATCCGACGCCATCTTCTCTGCCTCCTTCAGCCGTTCAAGCTCTCTGAGAGTTGTGGCGAGGCCTCCCATCGCCGTCAGCGTGGAAATGTCATTCGACTCGCTCTTGGCACTGGCATGGCCTCCCAAAGCTGCGATAGGTGGGCCAGCACTCACACTCCCAATTTACCAATTTACATCCATGCCCCAAGACCTGGTCATGAGGCTCACAGCGATCAGAATGCTCCTTGCAAAGAAGACCTGGAGCCTGAGGCTCGGGCACATCTCCAGCACCTTGCGATAGGTAGCCTCCGCTTCAAGAAAACGCCATTGGAAGTAGATCACAGCCGCAAGGTTGTTCATGACGGGTACAAGCCTCCTCGGGGCGGCGCGCACGGCATCTGAGAGGCACTTCTTTAAGGTCTCTTCAGCCTCGCTCAACAGCCCACGGCCCTGCAGCCTCCGTGCCAACTCCCATCTGATCGCACAGGATGTTGGCACGTCATCCGACTTAGCGAGGCGCAGTCGCAGCAGCCGGAGCACCGTGTCCGCTTTTGCAGAGGCGTGTCGCACTTCACCAGCGCCATCCACAACACGAACCACCCAGACGTCCCGAGCACGATCCACCGGCATGCCCTTGTAGTCTTCCCCAAGGCGAACCACCTTCTTGGCAAGCTCCGGCCTCAAGCTACTCGGAGCTGCTCGGGATGCGACACATACAAAGAGACACATGCTTTTGCACATGGACACTAGGTTTCTGAAGGATTCATAGTCGATTGATTCCCCACAGTAGACACTGCACACCCTAGGCACCAGACTAGCAAACGCAAGCTTCACGCAAGGGTGAATGTCATGAAGTAGTCGTTCATGTCTGGTTTCTGTCAAGCGTGTCTGGGTGCGACCGCGTCTCGTTTGACGCTCGAAGATGTTGTGTGCAATGGCCTTCGGGACCAGCATGGGGATGCAGAACGCCCCACGATGGCCGGACGCGCATTGCTCGCCCCACTCGCGACAGACACGCTGTGCTTCTTCGTCCTCCGGGCCCCCTGCGCCGACACGGGCTTTGCATCCACTCCCAGGAACTCCCAGTACACCGCACTGAAACAGAGAAAACCAAGCCACAAGACGCACAGCCAAGTCGCTGAAAGGGCTGCTGTTGCTGTCGTTGTTCAGGAGGACTCGAAGGCGCAGCTTCCAGACCTCGCTTCGAAGACGCTTCCACGCATCGAGACTTTTGCGGGGCTCAACACCATTCAACACCAATTCGGGGGCTTTCCGTGACTTTTGTGTGAATTCGCTGCTTAGGCTGCAAGGTTGCTAGTTGCGGCTTTCTATATTGGAGCAGTGGCACAGATGGCTCGTGCTGGGATGCGTACACACCTTTCCCGAAGTGGGCGCGCTTGTCCACGAGGGATGCGAAAAGCTCGGCGGCACTTTGATCGAGGTTTGCAACATTCTCGAAGGGAAGGATGCTCGTGTAGTGGTACAGCACAATGATGCCGTCGTCACTGGTACCAAACACGTCCCGCAGGTCAAAAGCGTGTTGCCACACATGAATCGGGCCATCTACCGCATCAAACCTGAATGTGGGCAGCTCACCGACCTCGGCCTTAGAACACGCGGACTGCGCCAAGTCCAGAAGCTCTCCGCAGAGGTAGCTCCCGGCGAAGTACTCCGAAAGCTCAGAGGGCCCCAGGCCCTCAAAGCGCCGAGAGGGACAATCTCTTGTTTGGGTTTAGGGTTTAGGGTTTGAGGTTTACTGTTCAGGGTGTGCTGGCTTGTTGTTTTGGGGTGTAGGGTTGAGGGTGTAGGGGTTTAGGGTTCCGTTCTTTGGAACAACTCGGGGACCCGGTTTTTTCCATTCTCCCCCGTGTACTAACAGTCCTTAATGGCGATTATTAAAATCCTGATGAAGGCCTGTTAGTTTAGGGGGGCTATGAGGACGTAAGGTATCATACATCCAGAAGTCACTTTCGAGACACTCTTCTAAGTTGAGGTCTATTGCAATGAAAAACCCAACTGCTACACCCGAAACCCTGAACCCGAAACCCCTAAGCACGAAGGCCTGAAACCTCGCAGTTTCTAAGATCAACGCTGGGTTACACTCGTCTCGACTCTTGGGCTGTGGGGTTTAAGGGCTCGGAGGTTAACAACTGGCACCAAAAAAGTTATTTCGGGTCGACGCAGTCCGAGCAAGGGAACGCCAAAAGCTGTGTCTCTAAAGCCCACTTGAACCCCTCAACCCTAAACCCTATACCCGAAGCCCTGCGAGGCTGCGCAAAGCAAGGGCCTCGAAGGAGGACTTCACCGCGCTGGGCCTCGGAGAGGCTTCGGCGTTCCGACGGGCGGCTTGAAGCAGGGTGGGGCTCTCCGGATCCTGGCACGGAAAGGCTTAGGGTTGTTGAGGGTTTAGGGTTTAGGGTTTAGGGTTTAGGGTTTAGGGTTTAGGGTTCAGGGTTTAGGGTTCAGGGTTCAGGGTTTAGGGTCTAGGGTTTAGGGTTCAGGGATTCTTGAGGGCTTCCGGAGTCTTGGTTGGTCGGGAGGGGTTAACCCAGAACCCAGAACCCTAAACCCTAAACCCTTAAGGGTTGCCCAACGCGTCCTGGGTGGCTCCCTGCGGGACGCTCTCCTGGGCATCCATGCACTCTTTCAGGTGCCCAAAGCTATAGGGTTTAGGGTTGAGGGTTTAGGGCTTTGGGTTTAGGGTTTAGGTTTAGGGTTTAGGGTTTAGGGTTTAGGGTTTAGGGTTTAGGGTTTAGGGTTTAGGGCTTAGGGTTTAGGGTTTAGGGTTTAGGGTTTAGGGGGTTTAGGGTTTAGGGTTCTAGGGTTTAGGGTTTTAGGGTTTAGGGGTTTGGGTTTAGGGTTTAGGGTTTAGGGTTTAGGGTTAGGGCTTAGGGTTAGGGTTTTAGGGTTTAGGGTTTAGGGTTTAGGGTTAGGGTTTAGGGTTTAGGGTTTTTTTTTTAGGGTTTAGGGTTTAGTGTTTAGGGTTTAGGGTTTAGGGTTTAGGGTTTAGGGTTTAGGGTTTAGGGTTTAGGGTTTAGGGTTTAGGGTTTAGGGTTTAGGGTTTAGGGTTTAGGGTTTAGGGTTTAGGGTTTAGAGCTGTTACGCTGAGGACCGGACGCAACACCCCATGGCTACACCACTTCGGTCACCAGCGATTGAGACAAAACGCTGCACAATCATACAGCAACAGAACAACAATAAGAATAGCACTAACAGCAACAGCCATAGCAACAATAAACTATGCCGGCGAAGACCCCAAACAGTAAGATTGTAGAAAAAGGGAAAAGTCGAGAAGCAACAACGAGACATAACATTTGAAAGGCATTTAGGGTTACCCTAAGCTTCAGTGCCGGCCCCTTATATAATAGGCGAGTCATGCAGTACTACGAGTCAAAACCCAAAGGAACATGCCTTTCTTGGCCCGAATTAAAAGGAACAAACGCAAAAACATCCTATGTTGTTCCTAACGCTTGCACAACCAGAACACTGTGGAAGTGAAAACATATCCCTTAGAGGTTTGTCGAATGTCCATTGCTTCGGTGCTCGGAAGGTTTGGTGACGGCCCCTAGAAGTTTGTCCCATGTCCTCTCCCGTCGAACTCGTAGGGTGAGGGCCCTGCAAAACGACTGAACGTTTTCAACAACCCTGCCCTTTTTTCACTCCTGGGGGCTGGTCTGTGAGCTTGCAAGTTGGAGCGACTCATCTTGAAAGCAAACCCAACGCGCCAAAGACCGGCCGCCCCCCACATCTGCGTAGCGTGCATCGTGGGCGATGTTGGCCTTGCTGGTTTAGGGTTTAGGGTTTGGGGTTTAAGGTTTAGGGTTTCGGGTTTCGAGTTTCCCCCGTCTATCACCCAAGCAAGTCGAGTTGTTAGAAGCGCGAGATTGGGTTTACACACCCATCAACAAAAAGTTTTTACAAAGCACACCTACTATCTGCCAGAGTTCTCTGACGAGAAGTGAGCTCGTCCAGCTTCTCTGATGTCAGGACTTCTTCCAGCATGTCGATTTGCACCACTAACACGAACCCAACTTGTGCAAAGATGTTGAGCAGCAGCAGCAGCAGTGTTGCCATCACAGAATCCCACTTGCCCAGCACTGGCCACAGGCAGGCATCCCAAACAGAGTGCTGAAGCTCAGAGCAAGGACCATGCGTGGCAACACCAGCACGAATGCTGGGCGTCCACATCGCAGTAGTGACAGTGCAATTAGGAGTTGAAAGTCATCTCACTCGCTCTAGACAATTGCACGACTGTAAAGAGCTGCATTCATGCATGCATGAATACCTCCCCTCATAACAGGAGAGTGGTCAGCTTTCTCAGTCTGCAGGTGTGGTTTCTAGCCTCCTGGCAAGAAAAGCGCGCCCGCCTCCACGAGCAACGTCACCAAGCGTTGCCGGGACTGCTGATGATCAGCAAGCGGGGCGGAAGGCGAACCACTTGCAGGTGGTGAAACATCCTGTATAGCACCGCGTGAGGCACCCCGTAAAGCACTCCGAAGGACGGCAACGGTGTGGTGCACCGGCTCGCGCTGCACAGTTGACTTTGAATCTTTTTACATGTATTTTGCGAACATATTTTCATGTTTGTTGACATCCGCTTGCCGCCGCAGCCGCAACACGTGCTGCAGTCCGCTTTCGCGCCATTCCACAAAAACAATTTAATAAAAACCTCCAGCACGCGCCGCAGTCCGCTCTCGCGCCCCTTCACTAAATTGGGACGTAGGTTTACTGCTCCGTTCACTGTCATCGTCCGTGACGTGTTTCTTAATGTTTCCGCAAAAAGGTCGAGGGTTTAGGCTTGGATTTGGTTTGGGTTTTGTCCAGCACCGAAGCTCAAGGGTCAGTTGAACCTCCTCTAAACCCCAAACAAATAAACCCTAAATCCGAAACTCTAACCCCCAAACTCTAACCTCTGAACCCCTTGACCGCAGCAGCCACAGTAGGTCGGTCTGTTGCGACGTGAAACGAGTCGAGACTAGCAAAACCAACAGGGGTGAAACGTGCCCAAGCGATGTCGAAGAGTTCCACGGTGTGTGCGTCTTGCTCAAAGAGAGTGCGCAGCTTTGCAAAATGCGGCTCAGCCAATTATTGCACTGGCCAAGAAGTTACAAATCTTCACTGGCAGCCATGGCACAGCCAGGGTGTAAACTGAATGGCATGCCGCAAACCTTTCAAAGCAATGTGTGTTAGCTTGAGGATCTTTGAGGTTTGGGAAACAGGAGATCAGTCAAGATCCAAGTCCGTAAGTACCACAAAAAGGCAGATGTTGGGTAATCAAACTGCAATATGATACAATTTTGACAAGAGGCCAAGGAGACATGAATTCGCAAGCTTCCACAAACCACCTTCTTGGTGTTTGGGTTGTAAAACCGTGCTGCTGTACTAGCACACTTGGTGGCCTTCTTTGGCCCTGTGGAGATAGAAGGAACCACCTTCTCCCATTCTATCCACTCGACGCAATTCTGCCGTTTGAAGATTGCGAGGATTTGCCAGGAGGTTTGATTCTCTCGCTGCAGCATCCCAGCTGCAGACTGCCGAGAAGTCCGCCTCTGGGCAGGTCCCTGCAGGCCTCTCGCTGCAGACTGCCTGGTAGTTCTCTTGTTGGCCGGCTCTGGGCTGAGTTTCAGGGATAGTGAGTTCACTTTGTGGCCTGTGTGCTTTCGAAAAAATTGGCTGCTGCGCCAGGCAGTCAGAGTAATGGCAATCAAGTGCGCCACTTGACAATAACCAATTTGCAGTTCGCTTGAGGATGGAGACGAGACACGCTGAGCGCAGGCCCAGTAGCATTGAAGCCGACTTGCAGGCTCTGTAGCATTGCCCTCTTGCCACTAGTGCGCCGAGGCTGCAGGTCCAGCAGCGCCAGACTTCATTCTGTGAAAGTTTTTGACTCGAACCTAGTACGACGACACGAGCGAAGCGAGGGTCGGTGGCCAAGGTTTGAAGAGCTTCCTCAAGAATGCTAAAGCATCTCTGCTTCTCTGCCTCATGCAACGCAAACTCGTAGTTTATCCTACATGTGTGGAAATCTGTGTATAGACACGTCTGCGGGATGCCTTTTAGGCCAAGGCGCATGTTTGACGTGCTTACTGTATGTTCGGGACGTACAGGTCTTCCCTGAACAGTCGAGCATGTTTTTCCTTGAGATTTTGTTTTGTAGGAGAAGTGAGCTTGCGTAGGTGGCGTCAACTGGGTTTTTCCAGTTTTACTTTTGACTCTTGGCTCAAGGTCAAGAGAGCTGAGAAAGCAGTAAGGAGGCAGGACAACTGCACGTCGCTTTGTGTGACCGAGAAAGTGCTGTGCAAGTGCGAAGCTGTGTGTAAGTTGGGTTTGTGCTGTTTAGAAACTTTTACATGGTAGCGGAGCGCTGCCGGAACGCCTTGGCCTAAAGGAAAGAGCCACGTGTTGTGCGTGAAGCATGGCAAGTGGGCCAGCGTCGCCTGACAGACTTGAGCAAGGTCTTAGGGACGGTAGAAGTAGAGGCCAGGGTGTTGAGACTCCGGGGCAAAGCTCAGACCCATGGGGGGCGTACTTGCAACAGCAGCAGCAAGCCAGACAGCAAGCAGTGCAGCAGGCGCAACAGTACGTGGGCATGCAGGCACATGCGTGTCAGTTTCCGCCGGTTCCAGCTGGAGGAATTGACAGTGAGTTGTCCTCTCTGAGTGGGGGGATGGCAGGAAGACAAGCAGGCATCGGGGCTGTGAGCGCAGGTGCGTGCGGCACACAGTCGGCAGTTCCAGTGCATGGGTGCTTGGGGCAAGGCATGGCTGGTCAGGACGTTTTGGTCCAGATGCAGCAGCTCATCAGCATGATGTCACCACAGCAAGCTCAAGCGGCGCAAACGGCGCTACAGGAGCAACTTGGAATGCAGGCGCGTGGAGTGCCTGAGCAGTTTGGACCGGTGCCAGTACCTGTAGGACCTAGGCGAGAGCAGTTCATGCCACAAACGTCGGGTGTGCTTCCTGGAGCTGGTATGCAGGCTGGCATGACGCAAAGCTTTGAGTCACGAGATGTGTTTTCGCGATCTGAGAAATGGTTGGGTCAGCCTCCTGTGACCCATGCAGAGAAGTGGAGCACGCGTGAGCAAGAGGTTGCTGGGTTTGCAGACTACGTAGTGTCGCTTCAAAGTTGGGCAGCGTTGGCGAGCGTTGTGTTTGCAGAAGAGATAGGCATGTGTGTGCGTTGGCCAGATACGATTTGGCAACATTCGTTGAATGAAGAGCAGAAGACACGGTCGGTGAGGCTGTATGGCTTGTTGAAAGCAGCTTTCTTGGACCATGCTAGGGCAACCCTCATGATACAGGCGTTCAGCGAAGGTTTGCCACTTGATGGGTCTCTTGCAGATCCAGCCAGAAGTTTGGGGAATGTGAACTGTGGGTACGAGCTGCTTAGGCAGCTGGCTCAGCAGTTTTCGTTGCGCAGTAGAGCAGAGGCCTTGTCGATGCGGTCGGAACTGTTGCACAGGATATTCGCCTTGAGAAATTCAGAAATGAATGCAGCTACGATGGTCGGTGATGTGATCAGAAAGATCGACATAGAGGTGTCACGTTACGCCAAGCTGTTGGGCACGCTGCCAACAGCACTAGACAGGCAAGGGTTGAGCATCGGAGATGGAGACATGCTTGTGATTTTGCTGCGGAGTTTGCCAGAAGAAGCGAAGAAGTACGTTTTGCATCACTCGGGAGCAGAAACGTATCAGTCATGTCGGAGTGCAGCTCTTCGTTTTGAGCGTCAACAGAGACTCTTCTTGGATCTGAACTTGTCACCAGGAAAGAAGCAACAAGTGTATGAGGTGTTTGATATGACAGCATGGGACGATGACGGACAGTATGAGTGTGCATGGCATGAGCATGACGGTGCATGGCATGATGTGTCAGTTTCTGCGGTAAGTGCTGAACGGTGTGGTCGTTGTGGTAGGAAGAATCACAAGACAGAAAACTGTAGCACAGACATGTCCAAGGTGAAGTGTTTTTCTTGTGGGGAACTGGGACACATCAGCGCGCATTGCAGTAAAGCCCACGGCTCAGCCTCATCCTCTGGAAAGGGAAAAGGAAAGGAGAAAGGAAAGGAACGAGGAAAAGGCAAAGATGGAAAAGGAAAGGATAAAGGAAAAGGAAAGGCAAAGGGCAAAGAAAAGGGAGCAAAAGGTCCTGGAAAGGGCAAGAAAGGAAAGATGTTTGAATTAGTGGAATCTTTGCCGCCAGTGCCTGAGCACCCGCAGGTCGATGAGGGCTGGGGTGCGTTTGTGTGGGATGAGAGCTGGAGCAACAGTTGGGATGAGCAATGGGCAGATGAGATCTGGAACGCCGCTGCTGCTGACGAGAGCGTGGGAGAGAGTTTGCAGTTGAGTGCGGTGTTGCCTGTTGAACAGCCTGTTTGTCTGGAACCACTCGTGATCGCTGGACTGAGAGCAGAAGCGAGACATGGGGAATGGTGGTTGCTGGACAGCGGGGCAGGGGTGACAGTGCTGAGTCTGAAGTATGCAGAGATGTTTGGGGTCTACGTTGATGACTCGAAGAGACAGCATGTAGGGCAAGAGTTTTCTGCAGCGAACGGCAGCTCTGTGCGAATGCTTGGTGAACGGACGATATCCGTCGAACTCCTGCTCGAGAACGGGAGTGGAGAGAACACGTGGCATGCAGCAAGCATGAATGTTTGGGTAGGAGACACGAACCGCAACATTATTTCCACGACCATGCTTTGTTTTCGCGGTTGGAGTTTTTCTCAAAATTGTGCCGGGATTGCGCTCGCCACCTCTGCAGGCCTGACAGCCAAAGAGGTCACACTGTTTGGAAATGTTCCCTGGTTGAGGTTGAAACCACTGTTGAAGTCCTCCCAGGGTTCTTCGAACGAAGTCGAACTTTCCCTCTCCTCGATATCCGCTGAAGGTGGGGTTCTTGTAGCGCCTGTGACACGGTCGACACAAGCAGAGTTGGCACAGCATCGATTGCAAGGACACACACCGTATCATCCTGGCTGTAGGCACTGTCAAGTTGCCAGAACGGTCTTTCAACATCGCAAGCGTGTGAACGGAAGACTTGAAAGTGAAGTCGTGGCAGATTTCTTCTACTTGTCATCCACGGGTGAAGATCACAGGCAGGTCCGAGCAGACAACCTGAGGGTGTTGGTACTTGTCGAGCGCATGAGCATGATGACTGGTGCTATCTTGACATCAGGGGATCTTGTAGCGACGCGTACAGAGATCGTGAAATGGCTGCGTGAGTTTGGTCTGGAGTCAGGCTCCTCTTCGGTGTTGTTGATCACAGATGCTGAAGGGGCAGTGTCCGATTTGGTCACAGGGGCTTCTGGCGAATTCTCCTTCCAAGTTCGAAAGGCAGGACCCCAGCATCATGAAGCAGTCGGAGTGGCAGAACGTGGTGTGCGCAGGATTAAGGAGTCCTTGCAGACGTTGAGGTCAGATCTCAATCAGGAAGGGCTTGACTTGTGCTACAACCATGGAGGATTTGCCAGTGCGTTGTGCTACGTGTGTGGAAGTTTGAACAGATTCTCTAAAGCGCACGGGAGTGACATGGCACCTTGTGATCTTGTGCTTGGGAGGCCCAGTCCAAAAGGACCCTTCACTTTGTTTGGAGCCATAGTCCTAGCAGAACTTCCCCAATCAATCAAGGATCTCGCCCCTAACCTTCCCAGGTTCACCGAAAGTGCCTTCCTCCATCCCATCCTTGGGTCACAGGCCATCAAAGTTCGAGCGCTCATCCGAGTCGAGGGACAGTTGGTGCTAAAGACATTCGCAGCTACGTCGGTGAAACTTTGTGTACCCTTGACATGGCGTCTGGAACTTGTTGAGGGCATCGTTGGAACTCTTGGTGGAGGCCCCCAGTTGCCTTCAGCAAGTGAGGAGCGCGAAGTTCTTGAGCCACCTGTGTCACTGAGAGCCCCAGCGTCAGGTCCTCCAGCTCAATGGGTGAGAACTCATGGATACACGGAAGGATGCTCAGCGTGTGACAATGCACGACATGGGCGTAGGCTGGGCGGTGCGCATACGAGAGCCTGTCATCGGAGGTATGAACGCTGGTTGACAGAGTCCATGGCATCTGATGGTGCTAGAGTGGCTATGCAGCCACCTTTGGATGCATCACGTGAAGCCGGAAGTGGATCGGCTAAGGCAGGAAGGTCCCAGCAGTTTGAGACCAATGTTGAGAGTGATGAGCGGAGATTGGTGTTGAAGGACGAAGGTCGAGAGGAAGTGATGCCGATTCCGGTGGGAATCCCTGCACCAATGGCGGGGCGCCCACCGTCATCTTCTGAACATGAACCACGACCAGAGAGAGAGCAGCGCTCAGGTGGAGAGGTGTCGACTCGTGGTGTTGCTTCCGGGAGTACAGGTGATGAGCCAGAGTTGAAGCGTGTGCGGGTAGTTGAGCCAGCATCACCATCAGCATCATCACGACCTTCACTGCTACAGCGCAGGCCCGCCAAGTCATCCGAGCACATGCAAATGGACGAGCAAGGATCAAGCCCAAGGGTGCCAGAGCAAAAGGGGGTGAAGAGGCATCCTGATGTTGAGCTTGTTGATCTTGAAGATGAGATTCGAGCCTCAGGACCCCAGGAGCCGAGACGACTCGAGGGCTTGTGCTGGTCCAGCAACGCATGTGAAAGTGTTCTGCTGAGCGACGTTGTGACAAGTCCGAGCATGTTTGATGTGGAGGTGAACAGCATTCGATTCCGAGATGGAAGTCAGGACGCGAAGAGTGAGAGTTTCATGTTGGGAGGACGTCGCGTGTTGATTTGGAAGCCAATGCCGAGACCTCAAGAGTGTTGGCAGAAACCATCAAGGTCATCACTGCTTGGAAGAACAGAGGGCTTTGGATCCACGTTCACGTGTCCACGCCTTGCTCTTCAGGATCGCCACTGCGGAACTTTGTGCAAAGATGTACAAAATCTGATCTTGAGTGGGAGGCGTTGATGCGATCTGCAGAGAGGTATCTGAGGCTTGGAGATGGACGTACGTTCGAATTGCCAAAGCAAAACATGATTTGGAAGAGATGGGGAACACAGAATGTCCTTCGAGCCTCAGGTCTTGTGTATCCCGTAGATGTGTGGCTGTGCGCCACCGGCGTGTTGAGTCGAAGCGGTCTTCCAGTGTCAAAACGTCTCAGGTTCATGTGTTCACATCTCGAGTGCGCCCAGAAGCTTTTCGACATGTTTGGAAGCTGCAGTTGCCAGACACATGCCTCGTTCCATGACATTGACTACACAGCAACAGGGAGGTATAGCAAGGTGCTGGCAGAAGGGTTGGTCAAAGCCCTGAAAGCAACAAACTGAAAGGGGGATCCGATTTGGTTTCATCTTACGCCACACATGATCAAGTCATGTGAGGAGTATAGTCAGAGTGCGTTTTGCACAGTGCGTTTGCACAGCACTTGCGATTCTTTGTAACGCAAGTTTTCTAGTTTTCCCTCGGGCGTCATGGTTGCACAGCCTTTGATGAGAGTGGCGATTTCAGTGGCCATTCTTGCGTTGATGAGCTCTGGAGTGGAGACTGCGAGGCCAGTAGAGCTTTGGGGAACCACCTTCATGGGCAGCGAGCTTGTACAGATGTTTGCTAGTCCGACTTGGGATCCAGTATGGATCATCATCATCGGGTGCTTTGTCAACGGCGTCTTGGTTGGTACGCTGATCATGACATGCTGTTGTGCGTGGGCATTGTTTTTCCGGATGAGCTATGGGCAGCAAAGAGCTGCTACACAGAACCCGCCTCTGGATGATGACACGATGAAGCCACAAGGTGCCCAAAACAACTCTATGCCTGAGAGAAGTCAACAGATGAACCCTCGTGAGCCAGATGGTAAAAAGGAGGCATCGTCGTTGAGAGCGAGGCCGAAGGCAGCTGGTGCAAGGGAGAAGCGTGCAAGTTCCAGCTGCAAGGATAGAGTGGACAAGCGCATCTTTGCTTCAGAGTCTCAGGGCATCTTTCATCACGATCAGACATGTCATCGCATGGAGGGATCATGGCGAACTATGTGGCAGTGTGGGAACTGTAAGCCAGAGCCGGGCAACACAGAACTGTGTGTGTTCCCGTCCGGGGACAAATATCACAGTGTGTACTGCAAGCATGTGGCGGCCGTTACCTCCAACCCAACATGCATCACTCCGTGTTCGACATGTGTGACAGGGAACAGACCTCTGAGATTGGAGTGATCATCTGAAGATGTCGTCATCTGAGAGTGAGGTGAGACAAAAAGATCATCCCGAAAGGGGGTGTGGAAATCTGTGTATAGACACGTCTGCGGGATGCCTTTTAGGCCAAGGCGCATGTTTGACGTGCTTACTGTATGTCCGGGACGTACAGGTCTTCCCTGAACAGTCGAGCATGTTTTTCCTTGAGATTTTGTTTTGTAGGAGAAGTGAGCTTGCGTAGGTGGCGTCAACTGGGTTTTTCCAGTTTTACTTTTGACTCTTGGCTCAAGGTCAAGAGAGCTGAGAAAGCAGTAAGGAGGCAGGACAACTGCACGTCGCTTTGTGTGACCGAGAAAGTGCTGTGCAAGTGCGAAGCTGTGTGTAAGTTGGGTTTGTGCTGTTTAGAAACTTTTACAACATGTGCAAGACATCATGTCAACTGTAAGGGCACTCAAAAGGAAGTCAAAAAACTTTCTCACACAAGCGAGCGCATTCGCGGCTAGAGGGCAAGAGTTAAGGTAAAACGAGCCTTGGTGGCTGAACGTGTCAGCTGCTGGGCTTTGCCAGTGGCTAAACTGGACCGGGTTAAACCCTTTCGTGTCTTTGTGACACTTTTTGGGGGGCTGACGGTCATCTTGCGGCGTTGATTGGAACCTGTTCTTGCGGTTTGGTGCCAATCGCTCCTGTCTTCATCACTGGTGCCCCTGGCAGCGGCAAAACACGCTTGTGCGTTTCTGGAAGTGCTTGTTGTCTTGTCGAACCAGCAGACTCACCCTTTACACCGCACATCGCAACCAGTCAGTGCAAGTCAAAATCAAGGCCGTCGATTGGTTACCGCTGCCTCGCCGATTTTGTCCGCAGTTGCACCTCCGCATTCTAGCCGGTGGACACTGCGCCGGAGGGCGTAGAAAGATTACAAATTGGACCTGTCCACTCACTGGAAGGCTGCACGTAATAACTTTCCGTGCTGGTTTTAAAAACCATCGCAAACACCATGGTTCCGGAATTGCTGGTTCTAAAAGTATCACAAATAGCACGTCTTCAAAAATCGCCTTTCCAAAAACTATTGCAAAACCATGGTTCTCAAATTTGCTGTTTCCAAAAAACTCTTCCTAACCCTTTAAGGGGAACCCCTTAAAGCCCCCTTGAAGCCCCCCTTAAAGCCCCTTGTAGCTCCCTTAAAGACCCCCTTTGCTGAAGGGGGAGGGCATTTGCCCCTGTGTGAAAATATGACATTTCTTTGTTTGCCTAGTTGCTTGCAGGTACATGTGTAGGACATGAGTGCTGTGACATGGCAAGAACATGTTTGTTTTGGCATGAGCATGTTTGCATGACATGAAGGTGCTTTGACTTGACATGTTTTGGTTTGCAAGTCCGATGATGAGTTTTGAGAAGCACAGAGAGGCTTTTAGCTCTCGGGAGTTGACCTGAGAGTCATCTGGAAGTGCTGAAGCAAAGCTCTGAGGAACAGACTTTGGCCGTTACTCACTCCGTGTGCTTTGCCCCGTCGTTCGTACCGTGTCGTGACCGTTTGACACTCGACTGAGGCATTCTGAGAGCATGCTGTATGTTTTGCAACAGACCTGAAGTCCTGAACCAGTAACCAAGATGTTTTGCATGTTACTTTTGTCTTCTCCTTTGTCTAAACAAAGTTGAGATGTCGTTTGAAGACTTGAAGCCTTTGCTCTTGGAGAGAGCACCTTTGCTGACCAAAGACAGTGCAGCTGAACACTGACGTGTTTGGCTCAAGTGCGAACGGAAAAAGCAGTCTGCGCTGAAGCTCTGCTTTTCACATGGTAGCGGAGCGTCCTGAAAAGACGTTCCAGGAAAAGCCATGGCCCAAGTTCCGGACGCGTCTACAGTGCCAGTACCTGATGTGAGCCCTGAGGAAGAGGCTTTGCTGTTTGGGTCTCAAGGACAGCCGACAGCACCTGCTGGAGGAGCGAACCCTTTTGCGTCGCCTCCGGCAACTCCAGCTCAAGCTCATGCTTCGCCTGCTGGAAGCCAAGTGGGTGGAGTACAAGCTGGAAATGGCCTTGGTGAAGGCAACTTCCAAGCCATCTTCATGGAAATGCTAAGGCAACAAAGTCAGGCCAACCAGCAGAACCAGCAGTTGATAGCTGCCCTCATGAGAAGGATGGATTTGGAAGAGAAGCGTCGAAATGAGGCTGAAGAGAAGGCAGCGGAGACCGCACGTTTGGTTGCGGAGGCTGCAGCTAGAGCCAAGACGGAAGACCCTTTTGCAGCTGCACCGAGCACACCTTCTGTGCCTTTTGCAGGAGCTACCTCGTCTTCAAGTTCTGTTCGGAGCCCACTGGTGCAGAATAGAGCGGAGAAGTACCTTCCATCTCTGCCGATGCTAGAGCATCAAGGCATGAACAAGGGCAGAATGCGAGAAGTCGAGACATGGCATGCCTACTTGGAGACACTGTCATCGTGGCTTGCTCTTCAAGATGAGTCTTTCGTTCGAGAGTTGCAACTCTGCGTCAAGCAAAAGAATGAGATCCTTCAGAAGGATTTGGCGGATGATGTTGCTGCTCGAAGTGCGAAGCTTTACTACTATCTCACCCAATCTCTCTCACGTTGGGAAAGATGGTGAAAGGAGGTGATAAGATTTCGTTGATCGAAAGGCGTCTACAGTGCCTGCGGGTTACGAGCCTGTGGGGACCATTCACGCAGCAATTACAGCATTCGTGTCTTTCGCATGGAAAGCTGTCTACGTGCGGGGAGCAGTGGCATCAAGTTGGGCGACATTACGATGAAAGCATCAAAGGACGGACGGCAGGACCGCAATCCGTTTCACTTGGACGGGACGAGTGGGAACGAGGTTTTCTCGTGCCGGGGGAGCCAAGCTTGGGAACTGGTTCAGAGTTTGCGTCCTAACGGCAGGCTGACCGATGGCGTTTTTGCGGCAAGCCTATGAGCAAGGAGCTCAGGGACTAGTAAGTCGTTTTTATCGGGAAGGCAAAACGACTGGGACCATCGTCTGAGCGATAGCCTTCGGTACTATGAGGAGCAGCTTCGTCTGTGTGAGGGTCCTTTTTCCTCAAATCGGCAGATGTCGGGAAAGGGTGACAAGCTTTGTGACCACTGTGGACGAAAGGGACACTTGGCTAAGGACTGCTGGAGCCGTCAGCGTGAAGCCGGTGAAAAGGGCAAGAAGGGCGACAAGGGCAAGAAGGGCGATGGCAAGGGAGCGCAGAATCCCAAAGGAAAGCCACGCTCTCCAACGCCGAAAGGCGGAAAAGGCGGCAAAGACAAGGAGCAGAAGCCCGACAAGCCTGATAAAGGCAAGGGCAAAGGCAAGAAGAAGAAGGCTAGAGCCCGGGCTATGGGAGAACCAGAGTCCGAGGCAGAGTCCGAGTCTTCGAGGACCTCCACCGTGATGGCGATGAGGTTTGCCAAGCCTTCTGCTGTACGAGAAGTACTGAGCCAGCCTGAGCCTGAGAAGCCTAAGCCCGTAGAGGCAGTCCCTAGACCGGCCGCTGTAGAGCCGAAAGTCACTGTAGATGAGAAGGTAGGCACCCTGACTGGAAGCACCTCGAAGGGAGATGCGGCATACGTCTGCGCTTCGCTGCAGGTAGAGCATCGTGATGTGTGGCTGGTCGATAGTGGAGCCACATGCCACATCGTATCAGCAGATCATCTGTCAGGATTTCGTGTCTGCAAGTACCATGATCGCACGGTGACGCTCTATAGTGCCTCAGGAGACATCATAAACGTATCGAATGTCGTTGATCTGGAAGTTCGTTTCGGCGACGTTTCGTTGACGTTGGAGGACGTCCTTGTGGCGGACGTGCCTTTTAATGTGGTATCTCCGTGGTCCGCGTCGGAACGGGGCTGGAAGACGCACCTTGCGCGCACCGGGTCTCGCATTTACAAGGGTGGAAAGAAGAATGTCCGCCTGGTTGGGGCGAAACGGGCCTGGTGGGCGATTAGCGGAAAGAAGCAGAAAGCTCCTAAACGCCCATCCAAGGGATCGGACATGGAGATCGACTCTCTTCCTGTTGACAAGGAACCCAGGAAAGACATTACTGCAGGACCAAGCATCCTGAAGAAGACTTCGAAAGAAGTGAAGAGTGATGAGAAGCCTGGAAAGGACGAGAAGTCTATCCGCCATGTCTTGACGGGAACGCCATTTGAGTTCATGTTGCGCGGTTTGAGGGCTGAAGTTAGGAGTAGGTCCCTGGAAATTCCTGAAGAACACGCCGTTAGGAAACCGCACGACATGATCTGTACTAGAAAAACGGATGTCCTGAGTGGTGATAGGAGCCTGTGTTCCGAAAGTCTGGTTAGGAAACTGCATGATTCTGTTAGGAAATGCCATGTTTTTGTCAGACAGCAACATGATTTTTGGCAGCGGCATGTGTGCGCAGTTTGGAACGTGATGTTTTTGCTGGCATGTCTTGTGAAGGGGTTGTGTTTGAAAGGTTTTTCGCTTCTGATCTTCGGCAGTGAAGGTTTGAGGTGTGCCCTTAAAGGAAGTGAGTGCCCCAAAGCAACCGAGCCAAGCATGTTTTGCATTAGGAAGCCCAAAAGACCTCAAAAAGGCTTGAAGTGCGCATGTTTGTCCGCAGCCATTTTGCTTGTGTGCGTGTCTTGGTTTTCCCTGAGGGAAGGTGCTGAGCATGTCGGAACCTCGAATGGAGGTGGAGCAAGATTCCCACAACTCTCCAGCGGAGAGTACCGGGCAGGAGGTTGTGTTTTTGAATGCACCCGTAGAGCCTGCACCAGCAGAGGCGGCGCCAGCCGAGACTGCGGACGCAGGGGCTTCAGTTGCCCCCTTCAATGTTTTCTCGAGGCCTCCGAGTCAAGTTGCAGTACCTTCGCCTTCGGTGGCTGCATCAGAGACAGGAGAAACGGAAGAGGAGGAAGCATGGGGAAGATGGAGGGCTCAAACGGTGGCATCCACAAGCAAGCCTTCGCAGCCATCAGACGAGCCGCCTCTGATCGTGAAGTGGAGAAGCATGCTGAGGGGGCCGCGCTACAGGTATTTTATGCAAGCGATACGACAACAGCGAGAAGATCTGATTGCATGTGGATACCCTGTGCCGGCAATTCCAGAGAACGACCTGGAACCTGCAGTTCCACTTATGTCTATCGGAGATGGACTCGTTTATTCTTCCCGCCAGGGGACCATCTTTGCGTCATTGACAGATGCTTTGGTGACCGACGGCTACCTCCTCGAGGTTGGACAGAAGCTCCTTGGGCGGATCCAACGTCCAGACCCAGGTGTGGGACCGTGCCTGGGAACGGGGTGGTCCAAGAGGCTTCGCGATCACGATCCCGATCCTCTGGATGGAACGCCCTACATCAGCGCAGAGGTTGCGTGGGCGCTGTGGCTGCCCGAGTTTCCGGAAGCCCCGGATCATGGAGGGATCCTTCCGGTGAAGAGAAAGAGGGATTTTTCCCAGCTCACCGACGAGTTGTTGGACGAGCATACTACAAGGTTCGAAATCGCGGGTCAAGGCCGCACTCTTCATCAACGCGGCGTGCGTGCAAGGGACGCGCGTGCCGCTATCGAAGGGTATACTCCCGATCCAAGTCACCTACGCCACCAGAGTGGCGGGGACGTGGCTGCGCTGGGTTACATCAAGCGTATCCTCAAGGTCCTGACCGTTTACGAGGCCATGCCGGAAGCGGAACGCAACCTTTTGGCTGGAATGTATCCAGACGACGTCGAGCTCCAGCTCGAGTGGGTGCCAGGCTCAGCCATCAGGCATGGGTGGCGTGCGTTAATGGGGGCAATGGATCAGCGCACCCGGCGCTATATCGAGTTCGAAGCAGTGGTCCGAAAACGGGAGGACTTGCAGTCCGCTCGACCCAAGGTCAAGGCCAGAAGGACGGCTGCAGCTGCTTCCACAGATACTGGAGGTGGAATTGGAGCGATGGACGAAGGCTCGGAGACTGGAGCGATGAACGAAGGCTCGGAGACTGGAGCGATGAACGAAGGCTCAGAGACAGAGTCTGCAGAGTCATCCTCGGCAAGTTCGTCGGACGAATCGATTCCAATGGGGGAATACATGATGCAGAGCCGGACCAGAGTTTTGGCGCTCATCGAAGCGGAGAAAGCCTTGAAGGATGTGGGCTCCTCTGCGCCGCCCCCACCGTCTCCTATCATTATGGAGCCATCGCCGGTCGCGACGGACGGGTACAAGTTCGATCCAGCAGCCCTAGGAACCCCTCAGGGGGACACTGCGGCTCCTTCGACACCGGTGCCTCCTTCGCCTTCCGCAGTTTCATTGGCCCCTTTGGAGTCCTTCAAGTTCTTGGATGTTCCACCTGTTGCTCCTCCTGGTCCCTCGGGCCACAGTGTGGAGCCGATGGTGGTGGAAAAGGAGCGGGCCCCAGAAACTCCAGGACCCACGGCACCGGTTGGAGCTCCAAGTTCCACAACGGAGAGTGTGCCGGAGACCCCTCCTCCAGGGGAGATTCCAGGTCCCGGTTATGTCCCGAAGGCAGGTCCTGGGGAAATTCCAGGTGCTCTGTCGAAATCCAAGGCAGCACCAGCGGGGGCTACACCGAAGGCCTGGTCTGTGGTCCCAACTTCCTCGCCTTTGACGGTTCCAGAAGCGCCAGTGGCTGTAGAGTCTTTGCCTGCAGTTCCAGAGCCAGCAACCGTGACAGCGGAGGAAGGGCCTACCTCCGAGACCGCTACATCATCCGCAGCGGGTGCCCTTCCGCCTCCGGGCGGCTTGGGTCAAACAGCCGAAGAGAGGGAGTTTGTGCTTCCTTCCCCTGGACAGAAGAAGTGAAGGCCTTAAAGGCTGTGCGGAATTCTTCCTTTTGTGGAGTTGTTTCTGAACGCGCCGATCGCATGTCTTGCGCGTTGGAAAAACACCGTGTCTTTCAGGCTTGTTTGGATTTGGAAAGAAGCATGAGTGAAGCAGTTGAACAGACATGTTGCTGTGTGAGACTTGCTTGGTTAGGAGTGTGCGAGCTTGAAGGTCCCTTGAAGAGAAGCCCAAAAGAACTTCGATCTTCTCGGCAGTACCCTCAAAGATCCGAAATGCCCTCAAGTCCGCGTTTAACTAGCCCGAAAGAACGTCGATCTTCTAAGCAGTACCCTCAAAGATCCGAAATACCCTCAAGTGTGAACCTCAGAAGCGCCACGAACCCAAACCTCCTGAACATGAGTCATGACAGACCCCTGCCGGCCAGGAGTGCTTTGTTTTGCATGCCAGGAGAAGCATTGGATGTTTTCGCTTGCTTGGCGATCTATGTGATAGCAAGTCTCTTGGGGGGTTCGTTCTGGTTAGGGTTTCGATTCTTGAAGATGTGTTTGAAAAAGTTTCGAGGAGTTGGTGACTACCCTCAACTTGTATCCCGAAAGTACCGTTTACACCATCGTCGTAAAGGAGTCCGAGTGCGAATCAAGACTCGTTTCTGTTATGTTCGAGTTGATGTAGAATGTACTCTGGTCTTTAGCAGGCACGTTGTGAAACCAACTTGGAGCTCAGGTTTTAAAGCCTCTTTGAAGTTCGCATGTAAGGCCATGTGCTTGGGCCTTTGTCTCGACAGGAACTTGTGGAGCTTGTTGGTGTGCATGGCATGGTGTTGTGCTTGGAGTGTGTGTGGTTGTTGTTTGTTGAGAAGAAAGGGCGATGATGAAAAAGGGAGCAGATCCACTTCTGAGCACAGCCACTTGAGAGTTGTGCGTGGACTGCCCCTCCCCGGTAAGGGGACGCAAGCTGAGCCCTTAGAACTCGATAGTGACATGCCACGTTCTTCAGAGAGTGAAGAGAGAGGAGAAAAAGAGAGTCCGCTTCCGAAGCCTCAAGGTGCTGAACCACCTAAAACCCCGGAACCGCCTGGAGGTGCAGAAGTTTCAGATAGGATACCTCTGCGAAGTGTGGCTTTGCAAGTGCATAGATCCAGAGGTCATTTTCCTTATGATGTGAACTGTGAGGCCTGCACCTCGAGTAAAGGGAAGGTTCCTGCGAGACGCTTGCGAAGGCGTTTGCAACGCGAGGACCAGACGATTGGAATGGATTTCTACTACTTTGGTCGTCTTCGTGTGCTGCTTCTTGCACACTGTTCTTCGAACTATACCACGGCCATCCCGGCCATGAATTTGGATGATCCGGATCTGTTTTACAACATTGGACGAGTGATTCGCGAAATGGGTCTTGTGAATAAAATGGTCACAGTGAGATGTGATCAGGAGTCGGCTTTGATGTCTTTAGCCGAAAAATTGACTACCCGTACAGGTGATGTAGCTGTTTCTGGCGTCATTGTGGACGTCGTGCCCGGGTATCGCCCTCAGTCAAAAGGCGCTATTGAAAGACAAGTAGAAACTATGAAGCAGGGGTTTTGGGCAGTGTGGTTAGACTTGGAGAGAGAAGTTGCGCGGAATTCCGCGCCGGAAGACTGGAACAAGAAGCTTCCGCTGGGAGGAATGCTCTGGCAAGCTTGTGTCCTTTACAGCGCCAGGTGCTACAACCTCTGGAGCTTTAGTCACCAGGACGTGACTACGCCCATTGACCGGCTGCACGAGGAGATTGTGCATCGTACGAGGACCCTGCCGTTTGGATGTCTTGTTTACGCTAAAGTAGGGGGCTCAAAAGCGCATCAACAGAAGTACAGGGGAAAGAAAACAGTGAAAGCTGTGTATCTAGGGCCTAAAGAGCCTAGAGGAGGCGGTATCTTTGCTGCTCCATTGGGTCAGACTGAGATCGATATCTTTCCTGTCTGTAGGGCCTTAGAAGGAGCGAAAGGTGAGCCTGTCTACGACGTAGGGGCCATACACGCTCTGTCTACTTCACAGCCTCTCGTTTTAGACCCAGTGGATCCTGAGAGGCCCATCATGTTTGAGCCACCGCCTGATCCGGTGAAGTCAGAAGACCCTGACCCGGGGTTTGAAAACGAAGATGAAGAAATGGTACCAGATGATCCTGATCCTCTGAATGATATTCCGTCTTACGTGGAACCCACAGATGATGAGGGGGAAGGCGGACTTGGGTCACCGGAAATGCAGCCGGATGACCTGGAGGACATGGAAATTGACTGGCTAACTAACCATCTGTTAGAGTCTTTGTTCAAAGGACCGGACATTCTGGCCACGTCTAAAGAAGTAGCTGATTCGTTTACTCTCAAATTCGGAGGGAGTAAGATCAAGTGCCAAGTACCCCGAAACGCCGTTTCTGAGACCTCAGGTGAACAGTTAGACCCTGAACTTTTGTATGCTTCAATGAAGTTGGAGCTTGAGGAACTCGAGTCTTTTGGAGTAGGAAAAGTGATCTCTGAAGCTGAGGCCCGTAAGTCGGCGCGAGAGAGCGGTCGGAGGGTTCTCACGAGCAGGTGGGTTAACACGATCAAACGTAAAGGTCTTTACCGTTCCCGCCTCGTTGTTAGAGATTACGCTTCAATGGGAGGCACGACGCTTTCAGAAGGCATCTACAGCCCGACTACGAGTTTAGAGGGTTTAAGGCTTCTTTTGGCATTGCTTTGCAAGAAGGGCTCCGTGTTGAGCTGTGACGTGAGCGTGGCTTTCATGCACGCTGCAGTGTCAAGGCCAGAGTACGTAGAGCTCCCAAACAACGTGAGTATTGCGGACTCTTCTGTTCCCCAAAAGGCAGGAAACAAGAAGGTGTATCTTCGTCTTCACAAAGCGATGAACGGATTGAGATCGGCACCGCTTTCTTGGTATAAGGAACTGAGTTCGTACTTGGAGAAGAGCGGATTCAGTCCAAGCCTGGACCCTACGATATACCGGAGGAAGACGTCTAAGGGTCTGACGTTGGTACTGTTCTATGTAGACGATTTGCTGATCTACTCCGAGGACCCCTCGGAAGGGAAGAGAGTTTTCGAAGGACTGCAGAAACGCTACAAGCTGAAACTGACTGGAGAGCTTCCTGAACATGGTGCGGGGGAAGTTTCCTTCCTAGGTAGGAGAATCTTCCGACGTTCCGGAGACAAGCGCGTCTATTTCGGGCTAGATGGCAAGTACCTAGACGTGTGCTGCTCTGAATACAACATAACCAAACCGAGCCCCAAACTCCCGTCGCTTGAAAAGCGATACTCCGACCTGGTTCGTAAAGGGCAAACTGAAAAAATCAGCCCAGCTGCGCACGAAAAGTATCGTAGAACCCTTGGTCGGCTTGCATGGGCAGCCCTCTCCCGACCGGACCTGCAATTCTGTTGCGGGTTTTTGGGCCGGCACCAGGCGGCGCCAGACGAGGCTGCTGAAACGTGCATGAGAGACGTCCTTAAGTGGATAAAAGGGCTTCCGCACCGAGTACAGGTGTTTCCATCAACTCGGGAGATCCTGGAAGATG
This sequence comes from Symbiodinium natans, assembly GCA_905221605.1. Classification (NCBI taxonomy): domain Eukaryota; class Dinophyceae; order Suessiales; family Symbiodiniaceae; genus Symbiodinium; species Symbiodinium natans. The sequence goes on from CAJNDS010002421.1 coordinate 53,573, forward strand.
ATGCGGATCCTCAGGCGGTTTCCTGTTTTACAGACGCAAGCTGGAGTTTGAATTCGGTTAGTGGTGGTGTGATTACTTGGGAAAACTGCTGTCTGAAGACTTTTAGCAGAAAGCAATCAACCACAGCCCTGTCCAGCGCTGAGAGTGAGCTTGCGGCGCTCACGGAGATAGCCAGGGAAGGTCTCTACATTGCCCTCTTGACAGAGACCATCTTGGAAGGCATTCCGCAGGACAGGGAGACCGGTTACTATCTCTTGAAGGGTTACTCTGACTCTGAAAGCGCGGTTTGTATCTCAAAAATGGGAACATTGCTGAGGAAAGTTCGCCATATAGAGTTAAGAGCCGCATTTCTCCAGGAACTTGTGGATCGTGGAAGGTTCACGATTGAGCACATACCGGGGGCCATCAACCCCGCAGATGCTCTAACGAAAAGTCCCACAAATGACAGTTTGGCAAGCTTGTGTGAGGCTTGTGGCTTGACCACCGAGCCGGTTGGCTGGGAAGAAAAAGCTTCAGGCACTAGCGTTTCGGTTACCTTTAAAGAGCCCAATACCTGCGACGAAGTGCTCGCAATTCCGAGCTCGTGGAAGGACGAGGCCTACAGAGTTGCTTCCGGGGAGGCCACCATGGTTGTCTTGGAACTCTGTTGCGAAGAGGAAAGCGCGATAGCCCAAGCTTGTAAGCGGGAACGTGACATCGCGTACTTTGGAATCACCAAGAAGCTAGACTTGCTGAGTAGAGAAGCTTCTTTGTTGCTAAAAGGGATTCTGGAAAAGATGGCTTCTAACGAAAGAATCTACGTGTACGCACATTTGTCTACGCCGTGCAGCGCAGGTAGTGGCCTTAGGCACCTGCGTTTCTCAAAGGACGTGAAGAACCGGGCGAGATGGAGAGCTAGTCTGGAGGTACACAAGAAGTCTTGGAGACGCATACGAGCAGTTTTCCAGGACTATGCTGGCCACGAGAGGCTCCTCCTCTCCCACGAATGGCCTAAAGGGTCTGGCCTTTGGGGAGAAACAGTCTACAAGTCGACAGCGAAAAGACTGGGACTCGAGCACGAGTGTTTGGTAGACCGGTGCTGTTTCGAGGAAGCTGGCAACCGTATCCTGAAGCATTGGTGGTTCGTCAGTTCGGATTCAAGTTTTATCTGGACTTTATCCTCTTGTGTTTGCCCAGGCAACCACGAGCATGCGAGTGCTACTAGCATAGCAGCGACAGGTGTCTATCCGCAGGGCTTAGGCCGCTTCCTGGTGAAAGAAGCCAGGAGAAGTCTCGAAAGACGAAAGAAGGACTGACCGCGCAATAGGCATGAGGGGGTGTGAAAATATGACATTGCTGCTGGCGGGGTCGACTGGACGGTCCCGCGTCGCCTGCTCAAGTCAGTGCGCACCAAAACAACCCGGTATGCCTACCGGGCTGTTTTCCAAGGGTCCATTCTCCATAACGGCAATGGTGGCAAGGATGTCTGTAAGTTTTGTGGCGATCCCGGGGCCACCTTGCGTCACCTCATGTATGAATGCCCTTCCTTCCCTGGTGGCATGCGGTTACCGGGGTACGTTCTGGCGGAAAGGCGCCGTTTCCCTGATGACTGCCTGTGGCTTCGGGGTATGCTCCCCCTTAAATACCTCCCAGTCGCTCCCTCGGGGGACCTAGAAGTGGTCAAGACAGGCGTGTTTCTCACGTCCTCCCAGGTAGTAGCAGACGGGTTGGTGGTTGCTACGGACGCGTCAGGGGGCAAGTTCACCAAGGATCCGCGATTGCGAAGAGTGAGCTGGTCTGTTGTCGTGGGGCGGGTTCAAGATGGTCTGTTTCAGGTGTTAGGGACCATGTCCGGCCTCACCCCCCCTGGCACAAGCGTCGCGCACGGTGAATCTTATGCCATTGTGCAGACGATCAAACACACCCTTGGTCAGGTTGACCTCACGGGGGACTGTAAACCAGCCCTTAGGACCCTCACCAAGAAATCCTTTCAAAAAACAACCCCGGCTTTTTGGGGCCCGGTCTGGGAGGACCGTGGTAGGATAAGGCCCACTTGGGTAAAATCCCACCTAACTGGCCGTGAGTTCGAAATTAGGTTTGGCTTTTCCCAGCTTTGGAGACACCAGGCCAACCAGTGCGCCGACGAGTTGGCAGGCAAACGGGCGGAAGCGGCTTCCCTTCCTACGGCTGTAGAGTCGGACGTGTCTAAGGGATCTGGCAAAACAAAGGAAGTGGTTTCCCTTCCTGGGGCAAGTGCACGTGAAGCCGGGCTGGCAAGGGAGCCTGCCCCGAAGCCGGCCAGCCGTGCCAAAAAGAAGAAAGAGCTTCCCACTGGTCAGCAGACCCTTTGCTTCAAGAAGCAGTGATGGGGGGCTCACAGGGCAGGGGTCGCGGCCCCTACTGGCGCGAGCAGCGCCAACGAATGGCAGAGGGGAAGTCGTGGCGCTCTACGGCGACCCTCCAGCATTCCAAGAGACGACCTCCGCCCCACATCCGCAGGCAACAGCGCATAGACCAGGGCCTTCCTGTAGGAGACGACCAGCAGGAAGGGGCAGGAGGCGGCACCTGGGGGTTCCAGCTCGTCGGGCCAACCGGCGGCGAAAGCTTGGCCGCCCCCCCCCCTCCGCTCCGCAAAGGAGGCGGCCTCAGGTAGCAGGGTCCGGAGTGGATTTGCGTTCGGTTCCGCGTGATTCAACCCGTTCCCCTCCTCCTGGGAGGCGGTCAGAAAGGGCTAGGTCCAGCCGTGACCTTCCCGACCAGCATGCACGGCCTAGATCCCCCTCGGAGGCACGGGCCCGGCCCCCTGCAGACCCAGCCCCTGAGGCTGAGGAGTCCCCCTGGGGCCGGCGGCAACGCATGCGTAGAGAAGCTCAGGACTTTACCCCGGGTGTCTACATCAAGCGGCCCACCTCGCCTCGGCATTTCCTCCCTCCGGAGCTCACACTTACGTGGGACCCGATTCGCCAGGTCGTGGTGGAAGCCCGAGTTCTCACGCGCCTGGGCTGGGGACAAAGCCGTGTAGGCTACCAGCTGTCTCAGGCGTTGGTCTTGAAGCTCACGGATGATGCATCCTTAAATGGTCCGGAGATCGATATGGCGCGGCGTTTTCCCCGGCTCATGGCTCCCATCCTCACCAGTGGCTCCATGTGGATTGGACTAGGGCCTGAAGGTGAGCCAGGTGCGGGCCTGCATCGTTTCCTGTACCACGTGCAAGAGCATCGCAGCCAGGCCCGTGACTGGCTCCAGGAAAATGCTGCCAATGGTCTCCGTGTTCATTCCTACCTCCTGGCCACGTTGGCCACCTTGGTGCACTTGTATGCCTGTGGGGTTGATGCCAAGGATGTTGGCATTTCAAACCTGAGCCACAGGCCGCTGGGCACGAGGGTGGTTCCCCTTCCGGCCTTCATCGATGCCAACAACTGGGGCCCCTCCCATGGGAGGCCGGAATGGACTGGCTTCTGGAGGGTAGTTGCCAAATACTGCCCACATGATGTGGGCTACTTTCGGCAAGTTTCCAGGGGTCCACCTCAAGCGTGTTTTGACCAGATATGCAACACCCTTGGACCTTTGGGGGAAGAAGTTCGCTGGCTATGCACCACCCCGGCCTAGGAGGCTGTGGAAACTGGGCTGCTTCTCTGGGGGCATCCTTTCCCAGCCTTAGGGCTGCGGTCGCAAACTCTTCCTGATGAGTAGCTGTAACATAGTTCCCTGTAGATGGCCGTGGGTGCACCACATTCCCAGCTTGTAAGCTGTGGTTTTGCCGTAGCAGGGTGACCGACTGCCCGAGAGACTGTGTCTCGCCCCAAAGGGGCTCCGGGCGAATTCGTTTTGCATGCAGGACACCCACTGGGTAACGCTCTCGCGCTTGCTGAAGAAAATATGACATTTCTTTGTTTGCCTAGTTGCTTGCAGGTACATGTGTAGGACATGAGTGCTGTGACATGGCAAGAACATGTTTGTTTTGGCATGAGCATGTTTGCATGACATGAAGGTGCTTTGACTTGACATGTTTTGGTTTGCAAGTCCGATGATGAGTTTTGAGAAGCACAGAGAGGCTTTTAGCTCTCGGGAGTTGACCTGAGAGTCATCTGGAAGTGCTGAAGCAAAGCTCTGAGGAACAGACTTTGGCCGTTACTCACTCCGTGTGCTTTGCCCCGTCGTTCGTACCGTGTCGTGACCGTTTGACACTCGACTGAGGCATTCTGAGAGCATGCTGTATGTTTTGCAACAGACCTGAAGTCCTGAACCAGTAACCAAGATGTTTTGCATGTTACTTTTGTCTTCTCCTTTGTCTAAACAAAGTTGAGATGTCGTTTGAAGACTTGAAGCCTTTGCTCTTGGAGAGAGCACCTTTGCTGACCAAAGACAGTGCAGCTGAACACTGACGTGTTTGGCTCAAGTGCGAACGGAAAAAGCAGTCTGCGCTGAAGCTCTGCTTTTCACACCCTGGCACATCTGCAACAGCAAAGAAGAAATCAGCAATGCACTGAGCAAACCCGTACCCAACCACGGAATCCAACAGCTTAGTGTTCATCCAGCTGTGGTATTGGCATGATAGTATGTTCGCCAGATCAATGTGCGGAAGCGCCCTAAGAGTCGCAAGCACTGCGTGATGATGGGGCAGGGATCGAGCTTGGAAGTCTGTGCATTTCTCCAAGAAGCGACAAATTGCCGCTTTGTCTTTGTGTCTGGTTTTGGAATTGCGCCTTTATTCGCCGCCTTCCCTGGAAAAGAAAGTTGGTTTCCTTGTCTCCGTCCAAGACTGCTGTGGCTTTGGTGGCTGCTGCTGTTAGTTCACCGCTGCGTCCACCCGAACTGCGGAGAACCAGCTGGCTTATTCTCTTCAGGGTTATGGCCCTGCAAGAAAAATATGCCTGCCAATATTTGGAAACTGGGGCTTCAACAGGGACTTCAAGGGGGGCTTGAAGGGGGGCTTCAAAGGGGCTCCAAGGGGGGCTTTAAGGGGGGCTTGAAGGGGGGGCTCCAGCTGCTCGTCCCAAGGGATGAAACTCAAAGACGAACAAAAAGCGCCTCCAAACCAGTAGTCTGGGTCAAAGTAACACATCATGGCCGGAAAACTGGCATTGCTGACCCCTGGCAGGGCTGGGCCCGCCCCTTCGTACGAAGGGGGGCTTGAAGGGGGGCCCCTTGAAGGGGGGCTGAAGGGTCGGACCCTTGAAGGGGGCTTGAAGGGGGGGGTGAAGGGGGGAGGGGGGGGAGGCGAAGGGTCGAAGGCTTGAAGGGGGGCTTGAAGGGGGGCTTGAAGGGGGGGGCTTGAAGGGGGGCTTGAAGGGGGGCTTCAAGGGGGGCTTCAAGGGGGGCTTGAAGGGGGGCTTCAAGGGGGGCTTTAAGGGGGGCTTGAAGGGGGGGCTTCAAGGGAAGCTTCACAGGAAGGCTTTAAGAAGGGCCTGAAGGGGAGGTTTGAGACGCGAGCCTAAACGTCGCGAAAAAGGCCCAGGTGCTCGGCCTTGTAAACTGCAACAACGAAGTGAGAGAAGATTTCTTAGATTTGCCCCCCTCGTTGCTTGTCGTCGTTCTGCGAAGCCCGTAGAAAAAGAGAGGAACAAGGATTAGCCTAGATTTCACCCCCCGAGAAGACTTGTAGCCCTTAGAAGAGAAAAGAGAAAGTGAATTGTTCTAAATTCCACCCTACATTCTCCTCCTCCCTTCTTTTTGGTCGTTCTGCGTAGCCTGTCGAAGAAAAGGAGTCCCCCTCCCCCTCGTTCTTTGTCGTTCTGCGGTGCCTGGAGAACAACAGAGAAGTCGAGAATTATCTTTCGAGCCGTCCTCCCGTAGAAGCAAGAAAAAAATTGTTCTAAAATCCATGCCCCCTTGCTTCTTGTCGTCCTACTCGAACTTTTCTGTTTTTTGTATTTCGTTCTTCGAAAAATCAAAGGGATTTTAGTTTAAATTCCACCCCCCTCGAATCTTGTTTTGTTTTTGTCTTTCATTGTTCGAATCAGAGGAGTGGAGACTTTTTGGAAGTAAAGAGCGGGGGGGTTGGGGGGGGGCGCAGCCCCCCCCATTTACTTGTTGTAGGGAAGGGAACGTATTCTAAATTCCACCCCCGAATCTTTTTTGTTTTTTGTATTTCATTATTCGAAAAATCCGAGGAGAAGAGAGAAGGGAAGTTATTCTAAATTCTACGCCCCTCGAATTTTTTTGTTTTTTGTATTTCGTTATTCGAAAAATCAAGGGAGAAGAGAGAAGGGATTTTAGTTTAAATTCCACCCCCCTGAAATCTTGTTTTGTTTTTGTTTTTCATTGTTCGAAAATCAGAGGTGTGGAGACTTTTTGGCTTGAATATGTTTTTTTGTTGTGGCACGGGCTCGGCCAAGAACCCCATGTCTTGTAGCGGGAGGCTAGGGGAAGCGGCTTCGGCCTGCGAGTACCCGACGCCTCCCATCTCGAGTGCGTGTGGCAAGGGGCTAAGCCGAAAACCCCATGTTTTCTAGTGGAGGCTAGGGAGGCTGCAAGGGGGGGCTTCAAGGGGGGATCAGAGGAAGCTGCAAAGGGAGGTTTCAAGGGGGGCTTGAAAGGGGGGTTTGAGACGCGGGCGTAAACGGCGCGAAGAAGGCCCAGGTACTAGGCCTCTTAAACTGCTCCCGGAAACCCGTACAGGGAGCAGTTTAAGAGGCCTCATAACTGGGCCTGCTTCGCAGAGGTTTCAGGAAGCAGTTTAAGAGGCCTAATAACTGGGCCTTCTTCGCGAGGTTCCAGGGAGCAGTTTAAGAGGCCTAATAGCTGGGCCTTCTTCGCGAGGTTCCAGGGAGCAGTTTAAGAGGCCTAATAACTGGGCCTGCTTCGCAGGGGTTTCAGGGAGCAGTTTAAGAGACCTAATAACTGGGCCTTCTTCGCGACGTTTCGGCAGCAGTTTGAGAGGCCCACTAACTGGGCCTTTTTCGCGAGGTTCCAGCCTTCTAATAACTGGGCTTGCTTCGCACGGGTTGCAGGGAGCAGTTTACGAGGCCGAGCACCTGGGCCTTCTTCGCGACGTTTAGGCTCGCGTCTCAAACCTCCCCTTCAGGCCCTCCTTGAAGCCTCCCTGTGAAGCTTCCCTTGAAGCCCCCCCTTCAAGCCCCCCTTGAAGCCCCCCTTGAAGCCCCCCTTCAAGCCCCCCTTGAAGCCCCCCTTGAAGCCCCCCTTGAAGCCCCCCTTGAAGCCCCCCTTCAAGCCCCCCTTCAAGCCCCCCCCTTCAAGCCCCCCTTCAAGCCCCCCTTCAAGCCTTCGACCCTTCGCCTCCCCCCCCTCCCCCCTTCACCCCCCCCTTCAAGCCCCCTTCAAGGGTCCGAGAAGGGCTTCAAGCCCCCCTTCAAGCCCCCCTTCGTACGAAGGGGGCGGGCCCAGCCCCGCCAGGGGTCAGCAATGCCAGTTTTCCGGCCATGATGTGTTACTCCGACCCAGACTACTGGTTTGGGGGCGCTTTTGCTCGCCTTTGAGTCTCACCAAAAAGGGGTCCCTTGGGACGAGCAGCTGGGCTGCCGGTAGTCTTGGGCTTCCCGAAGACAGACAATCGCATTACAGACCTACAGGTCAATGTACCTCCTGCAGCCATGGTGGCCTTTCTCGCTGGTCGTGCATATCTGCCCACGTGCCCTGCAAGGACTCCCCCAAGTCCACGGACAAGTATTGCCGGAGGCCTTGAGGGCCTGGGCGGAGGCTGCCAAGCGCACAAGTCTGGAAGCCGCCAGGTTGGCGCAGGAGCCTAGCTTTAATGCTTTTGTCCGGCTTTCGCTTCCATGCTCGCAAGCACTGGGGCACCGCCAGTATCAAGAATTTCGGCCAGGTGTACCACCAGTTCACTTCCTTGATGCCATTCGGCAGGCCCTCGCTGCCTCCGTTGCAAACCAGGACATTGAACACTTCTGGTCCGTCTACAATTTGGAGTGGCCTGACACAACCGCAAGGGTTGCGGTTTTCCTCCGGCGAGTGCTGCCTTTGGAGAGCCTCCTTGCGCCGCCTAAAATCTTGGAGCCCTCTGCGGCTACAACCCAGGCCCCCTCGGAGGGTGTTGCATCTCTTCTGACACTGAGGAGGCTTCGCCTGCACCTGTTGCAGAGACACCTGAGGCGGCTGACGAGTTCGAAGCTCAGGTGCATGATTGGCGGTTTTCGGAGCTGCGTACTACTGACCTTGCGACCTTGCGGCCTTGCGAGAAGTGGATGTTTCTACCCCTTTTCGATTACCAGCCCTGGAGGATGAGCATTGGCAAGGACTTAGTACAACGCCGAACAGACATGGGCCCCAACGTGCTCGGTGGTTTGCTTGGTATGATGCTGCCACCGCCCATTGGGCAGCCCTTAAGGGGCTTACACGATCCAAACATCCAACCAAGCAACGCCTCAACAGCTTCTGCTATAAAATGTACTGCCACGGCAAACCCAAGGAGCCTGAGCCCTCGGCCCTTGCAACTGCCCTCTCCACCTTTCCCTTCCAGTCCCGGGAAGACGGTGCTGTGCAGTATTGGCAAGTGCAGGAGGCCATTCGAACGATGTGGCATTCAGCCAAAGCCAACTTGGCACAGCGTGTAGGAGTTCCCATCCTGACTGGCATCCCAGCGTGGGGGATCGATGAGGAGGAGTTGGCGCAAGCCTGTCTGTTGCCCCGCAATACCTTCGCCGCTGACTCGCCAACTGCTGTTAAGGGAGTCAGCATGAAGGCCAAACAATCAGGTAGGCGTGCGGAAACGCCCTCTACATGGTATCGTCCGCGACACCCTGATTGGGACGGTCCATGGCAATGATGTGCTGTGGGCCGGCGTAAGGGTTTGACTGCTGCCTGGTAGTCTCTCCCCGCTGAATCGGTAGCTGTTGCTACTCGGCTGTTGCTCGGGGCGCTCCACACTGGCTGACCACCATGGGGTGCCCTGGGCTGGTCTTGCATCAGTTGTTCTTGCTAACAAGTCCCCACTGGCTGACCACCATGGGGCGCGTGCTGGCCTTACCTCTCTTTTGGGAAAGTTGGCCAACCTGTGCCTTCCCTTTTCGCTACGGTGTGCCTGGCACCTGACCGTGTCGGTCGGTAAATCTGCTGTCCTTACTCGATTTACAGCTTTCCTTGCCGACCTTCGTTGCGCCAGTGGCTTCATGATGGTGATGTTGATGATCTGGCAAACCCTCGCATTTTGCGACCCTCCCGCATGCTCTGCGCTGCTCGATTACACCTGGACTTCTGCGACGACCTCGAGTACTGAGCGCGGGGGATACTTTGACGTTTGGTGCTTTGGTTTTTGCGGGTTGTTGCGGGTTTTGGTGGTTGTGTTTTGTGGTGGTTTTGGTGTGTTTGTTTGGAAAGATTTTGGAATCATTGCGCAGCTAAGGCGGCTGCTATGAAAACAAAAAGACAACTTTGTCGCTTCGCGAAGACGCCGTCTTTAAGTTTTCACAATGCTTCCCAATCTATTCCAAATTATGTTCAATAAAGAATCTAGATCACATAAACTCTGTACGAGGACGCTCCCTTCTTTTCTCCACGGTCAGGGGTCAATCAAAAGCGAGGCGTTCGAAGAGTGAAGAGTTCTTTCGAAGGTTTTCGGTTGGAGCACCCAGCATGTATGCGTTGAGATGCGCACTGGCTGTTTAGGTGCATGTTACCGATTTGCCCCAACACGCATAACCCCCCCCCCAATCGGTAAGGAGACACCGAGGGTGGGAGGGTGGGTGAAAAAGTTTAGCGTAGCTCAGCACTAGCATTGCCCATGTCTGCGTACATCATGGACTGCCATGCATGTGTGCCAGTGCGAAACGAGCCAACGCATTACGAAACAGTCAACATGTTCACCTGGAACTCAGCTTGTCGGCGATCCAAACCAAACGCATCGAGTACCTTCGGCGCGGGACCTCTTGCGCATCCTTCAAACAATGCCTTTTTCGCGATTCTGTTCTTGGGCTCTGTCAACGTGCGCATTTGATGCCGAAGGCAAGAACAAGATTTCAACCGCTTGTATTCAAAAAAGTAGCACGTAACGCACCCAGCGTCGGTTTAGTACAGGCACGCATGAAAATCATAAGGTTGGACTTTGCGGCTCAGTGGAAGTTCAGCAGAAACGTAGCACGCTGCCTGCAACCCTACAACCGGGAAGGCTATCTTCTAGCGAATTGCCAACTTCATGCAGTCCTTTCGTTTTGCATCCTCTTTCGAACATTTCACGGGCGCTCGTGACCAAAGGGCCTTCCATTCTTCGAAGCAGCGCCCCAGGAAATTTTTTCAAACGACTCAGCACCACCGCAAAAAGATTGCAACCAGTTACAGCATCTATTGAAAAATGCCACAAGTATCCTATACATATATGTATATGTATATGTATATGTTTGGCAGATATCCTCCAGTGAGCAACGCTCCGTAGCGTGTAAAAGTCCACGAAGGTTAAAGCAGCACACACTTTCGAGACTGCGACAAGTTGTTGACTTTAAGACGACACAGCGTGCGACAACGCAAGAGAACAGTCTTGCGTGGGACACAAAACGCACAAAACTGTAACAGAGCCACAAAGAGCGTAACACGTCCGAAACCGTGGGAACACTGCCATGTCAAAACACCATTTCTATTTAGGTCCTAATGCCAGATAGCTTGTGACGGTCCCTGAAATCCTGACATTAGGGACTCCCTTTATTTGAGCTGTGGCCTTCATAAAGACAATTTCGAGCGCGGTTTTTGAGCGGACGGTTCTCGAAAAAACATCAGGGAGTTTTTTCGATTCCTAAGGGGAAGTGAATTGAACACCCTGGTTAAACGCCACCCAAAACTACTTGAACTACAGGCACTGGTGCAACGCTCAGAGAATGAAACTCTCAAATAGTCCTTACAAGCCCTCCACAAAGTCCGAGCGCGCGCAAAATTTGTGAACTGCTGCGATGGGCATGCGCAAAAAGCAAGTAACGAACAATTCTACACGAATGCTTATGGGCTTGCAGTTCCTGGCCATCTTGAACCCTGATAGCAAGCAAAATGGGGTTCACACGAGCAACCAATTCCATAGGACAAGCAATGTTGACCCGTTGTACACACATATGCACATAAGATCACATAAGCACATAAACATACAAGCACATACGTACGTGAGGACGTGCGGGCGTACGTACCTACATACGTATGTACGTACGCACCTACATACCTACGTACGTAGGAACATACGTACAGACGTACACACACACACCCACAGACACACACCCACACACACAATCACAAACACACATACACACATACACACATACACACATACATACATACATACATGCATGCACATACGTACATGCATGCATGTGTACATGCATGCATGCATACATCGGTATATACACATGCACATGCACATTCATATGCACATGCACATACACGTACATGCACACGTGCATACGCGTGCACATACACTCGCACATACACATACACTTGCACCATCACACACACACATACACATGTATGTTTGTGCTTGCACTGAGAGGGCGCGGTTCTTGCGCATGTGTTTATGTATGTACTTGTATCTATCCATCTAGTTGCACATGTACGTACGCGCGCGCGCGCGCACGTGTGTGTACCTGTACATCGTTGAACAGTTGCAGACAGTCGTGTGCGTGGCAGATCCTACACTGTCCTACACTTAATCCAGCAGGAACACCCAGACAAGTAAGCCCTGAACCCCCATTGTTGTCAACATGCCCGTAGCATAGCCATTTTGACCGAAGGCATGCGTGTAGAAAACTCTGATTGGCCACCCACATTCCAGACAGGCAGGTGTCCGCCTGACCATGTGCTGGTCATTCGAAGTCTCCCTGGTGTTTGGGACGCTGGAGTTGCTCACGATCTTTGTACTTCTGCGAAGGAACCAGCACCATGATCGGTGCTTGGCTACTCTTCTGTTCCCAATCATGATGCAGGAGTTGTGCCAGATGATGATTTGGCAGTACGTCGGCGAAAATGCTTCCACGTGCCCAGCTGAAAACTTTTTTTGGGGCAAGGCAGCAAACTTGTTTTATGAGTCCGTCCCGCTGTTTGCCAACATAGCTGCCTGGCAATGGTTGTGGTGGAAGCTGCCAGACAAGTGGACATGGGACATCCATTTGCTCATTGCATCGACTGTGCTTGCATTCGCTGGATATGTGCTTAGTGCTACAAACCGTTTCTATGTGCTTCCGCCTGCGTGCACTTTCCCGGGACCCTGTGGTCATCTTCTCTTCTTCCCGCAGGAGAATGCAATCGTGGTCCCGCTCGGCGGCATTTACTACATGCTTCTTGCTGTTGTTTCAGGGGGAATGAAAGAATGCGACTAATGGTAGCTATCATATTACTCCATTCTTTCATTCCCCTATGTAAACAATGAAGAATGGAGTATTCTTATAGTAACTGTTGGTATCATTCTGAATCATTCTATCATTCCCCCCTTAAGCAACCTAGACCCGACCAGACTAGACTCTACTATACTATGCTCTTGTACACTACACTATACTATACCACACTATGCTCTACTAGACTCTACTATACTATACTCTACTACACTCTTCAAAACTACCCCCCCCCCAAGTAATCCTGAGGTTTCCTTTGTTTGCTGCTGGGGTGATTGATGCCGGAGACGGCAGACTGCGGGGACGTTGGGGCCTAGGCGGCGTGGCTGTACTTGGAGTCATCGAAACATTCACGGCCGTCTTGTACTTCAACAACCAGATGCCATCGTTTCTGTACCGGGAGACATGTAATCCAGATGAGTTCTACTCTACCTGGTGCTGGCAGGCGTATTTTATTGCGATTTGGGCTTTGCTGGAAGTCTGGATTTACCGGAAGGTCGTTGACCCAAACTGGCAAGTACCTGGGCCCATGTCCAGTGGTCTACCAGATTCTGAGGGAGAGCGGTCTTCCCTCACGGCACCTTGACCCTTTGTCAGCGCTTTGGGTATGCAAAAGGTTTTAGTTTCTTAGGGGTTTTTCAGAGTTTTAGGGGCTAGGGTTTCAGGGACTTAAGGGGGGGTGAGGGCTTTTGTTTTTTGCTGTAGGGTTTGGTTTCACGTTGCCCGCGAACACGTGGTTTTTCCAGGCTGAAAACAGCCTGCAACAGCTCGTTCACTGCATGCGGCTGTCGAAAGTGATAGCTGCTCCCGGCGAAGTGCGCGAGTCCCTGGTTGCAAAAGGAGGTTTAGGGTTTAGGGTTTAGGGTTTGGGGTTTAGGGTGTAGGGTTTAGGGTTTAGGGTCTGTAGATCATCATGGCTTTATCGTGTTTGGGCTTGGGTTTTGCGGTGCAACGTGTCCATTATGGGAACCGCCATTGAGTTTGTCTTGCTGTTGCCGCTGCTACTGGTTTTACTGCTACGACGACAACGGCGACTACTACGACTACGAACTGCCTACTACCAACTACCAACTACCAACTACTGCTGCTACTAAAACTGAAGCTTAAACCCATAACCCTGAACCTAAAGCCCTGAGCATCAAGGCCTAAACCCGAAACCCTACAAGATGGTGTTGAGTGGCAGCTCTGAGAAGTTTTTAAACTGTTGACCCATGTGCCAAGCAATTCAGGTGTTTGGCATCTCAAGTTGCCAGGCTGTTTGTGGATGCCACAAACCCTAAACCCTAAACCCTAAACCCTAAACCCTAATCCCGAATCCCTAATCCTTAAACCCTAAACCCTAAACCCTAAACCCTAAACCCTAAACCCTAAACCCTGAACCCTAAACCCTGAACCCTACACCTAATGCTAGCCGCTCTTTGGGAGGGACTGCTCTAGGGGGTGTCTCAGCCCGGACATAAGGTTCAAGGTCCCGAGTACACGGATAGTTTCCCCAAGTGGATTTATCCTCGCGCCCTACGACTACCCTAATGACAGCTCGGGTTAGGGGTTGAGGGTTTAGGTGCTAGGCCTTCTTTACACCGCCCCCACGTGTCTAGCACCATGAAGCCAGGAAGGTCCTTCATCTGTCAGGGTGGCAACGTTGCAGGCTCAAGCCTCGCATCAGCGCGACCAACGCGATCCCTTTACTATCATCTCCGTGTTCGTTTGCCAAAAACTCCCCTGAGCATGCCTCGCTTCATGTACAAGGATGTGATGGCGCAGGCATCGTCGTCACTCGCTCAAGTTGTCGGCCAGGTGGACTTAGACGCCGCTTTTGGGCAGGGTGCCCGTGATCTGGTGGAAGCGACGTTGGAGGAGTTCTCTGGAAGCAAAGATGAATGTGAGGCAATCTGCCAGGCCTTGTGCTGCATCTGCTTGCTTTGCTCCCATGTTGATTGCCATTGCTGCGACGACTGCCTCCGGGGCCTGGGCCGTCGTAGAAGGTCCTCCTCCTGGCTGGAGACTCCGAAGCAGCAGGTGCAAGGGGCCATTCCCCAATTTTTTTTTGGGGCGATGCGCTTTTTCGTTGAAGTTCCTCTGGTGACAGCTGCTTGCACACTTCAGAGATTTTAGCTCCACCCGCCCCAAAGACCCTCAACTCGAAACCCCAGTTTCGAAACACTTCCTCCCGTACCCCAACCCCTATTCCGACATGCATTGTGTTGTGTCTCATATGCTGGCACGGTCCCTTCTTGACGGGTCCCTGATACGGCCGCCAGATTCATAAAAAGAGCAAGAAGAATCAGAATAACAGCATCTATATATATATATGTATGTATGTATGTATGTATGTATGTATGTATGTATGTATGTATCGATCCTTGTTCTGATTCGTACCATAAAAGAAACAAAATATAAATCTAAATATAAATATAAATATAAACATAAATATAAAATGTAAATATAAATATAAATATAATATAAATATAAATATAAATATAAATATACAGAAAACGTCCGTCAGCGTTTTAAGCTAAAACTATAAATGTACAACTCAACGTATCAAAGCTGGACACACATGCATCTACTACCCAAATGTAATGAGTAGGCATATTCTTAAATAATGCTCAGTTTCAGAGATTGCGTGGCGGTCAGAGTATGGACTTTCGTCTTGGTTCTCCTCCGGGGCCCCCCCCCCCCCCCCCCCCAAGGGGGGGGGGGCCTGCCCCTTTAAAATTTCATTGGGGGCCACCAATCAGATTTTAAAGATTTTAAAGGTGTTTGAAGATTTAAAAGGGGCCTCCCCCCTTGAAGCTTTAAGTGGGTTAAATATTAAGGATTTTAAAGACTGTAAAAGGGGCCTGCCCCTTTAAAATTTACTTGGAGCCCCCATGTAAATTTGAAAGAGTATGAAATTTCAAGTTCTTGAAGATAATTGAAGGCCCTCCCCCTTTCAAATGAAAATTGGGGTGCACCAAATAAATTTTAAAGATGTTAAAAGTTTTTCAGATTTTAATAGAGAGCTCCCCCGCTCAAATTTATATGTGACCCCAAGTATGTTTTTTTAAAGTTTTTTGAAGATTTGTGAAAAGGGGCCTCCCCTTGAACATTTAAATGGAACCCCAATGAAATTTTAAGATTTATACAGGTTTTAATGATTTTAAAGATTTTGAAAGGGCTCCCCCCCGCCCTTGAAGTTTAAATGGGCCCCCCCAATTCACTTTTAAAGGTTTTGTAAAGATTTAAAAAAGCCCCCGCCCCCCGCCCCAATGAAGCTTTAAAGATCTTAAAGGTTTCAAAGGTTTTACAGAGTTTAGCAGGGGGCTCCCCCGTTGAAATTTAAATGGGGCCCCCAGTTCAATTTCAAAGATTTTCAAACCCCCCCCCCAAAAAAAAAAGTTTACTTAGGGGCCCCAATTAAATTCTAGAGACGTTAAAGATTTTAAAGATTGTAAAAGGGCCTCCCCCCTTTAAACTTTAAGTGGGGGGCCTCAGTAAAATTTTAATGGTTTTAAGTTTTAAAAGATTTTAAAAGGCCTCACCTTGAAAGTTTAAATGGGGCCCCAATTAAACTTTACAGATTTTAAAGATTTAATGATTTTGCATATTTTGGAGATGTTAGAAGCCCTCCCCCCCAAAAAAAAATTAAATGGGGCGCCCAATTCAATTTTTTAGGATCTTAAAAGCCCCCCCCCCCCCCGCCCTTTTATAGGTTTTAACTCTAAACCTTTCCCATTTTCATTATTTTCAACATTTTAAAGGTCCTTAACATGTTGAGAATCCTTACAGAATAACTGGGGCGGGCCCCTGGTCCCCCCAATATCTGAATACCTTTGACAAACTAGATGGGAAGGGGCCCGACTTTTTTCAGGGCTTTAAAGTTTCTAACAGCCTTGAAAAACTTTTAAAGTCATTAATTAATCAAATGGGAAGGGGTCCGAATGCATTTGCTTTAAGGACTTGAAAGGCTTTAAAAAAACATAAATGGGTATGGGG
This sequence comes from Symbiodinium natans, assembly GCA_905221605.1. NCBI lineage: Eukaryota > Dinophyceae > Suessiales > Symbiodiniaceae > Symbiodinium > Symbiodinium natans. The sequence continues at coordinate 69,805 of CAJNDS010002421.1, forward strand.
GGCCCCGGGCCCTTCCCATTTAGATTTTTGAAGACTGCAATTCAAATTTCTCCAAGACTTACAGATTTTTTCGAAAATTAGATGGATGAAGATTCCCTTCTTCAAGATTTAAAGGATTTTAAGTTTGTTTTTAAAACTAAATGTATCCGGATGGAGGTTCTCATAGTCTGTATGCAGGTATTGTAAGTATGGTCACAAATAAGGTAAATTCATGAAAAATATGTGTTTTGGACCTGAAAAACACAGGCCTGTATTCCGACGCACTCTCTAAATATAAATATAAATATAAATATAAATATAAATATAAATATGAATATAAATAAATATATATGTATATGTATATATATATAAATATAAATATAAATATAAATATATATATATATGGTGTATATAGATATATTCATGTAGAAAACGTAGCGGAAAACAATAGTACTCAGAACGATTAAGCAAATTCAATAAACAATCATGATAATATAGATATATACACAACATAATGCTATACTGATACTACCACTACCAGAAATAACACTATAGTACTACGGTAATCATACTAAAGGAATTTAATACAACTGCCCTAAACCGGAATCCATTAAGACTACAATGACAATAACATAAGACAAAAAGAACACTATGGTAACACCATAATAACACCACAAGAACACTACAATAACGCTATAGTAGCACTATCAAAACACTACAGCTAGCACTTTAAACAACACTATAAATAGCACTGAAAGAATCGAGAGTCCTCATTGCCCTTAGAGAATTTAGAGGTGACCATATTAGGGCACTTAAGGGGCTGATAAGTGGGTTGTAAGTACAGTTATAATTCGTTAATGAGTACCCCTAAACTCTAAACCCTAAACCCTCCCTAAACCCTAAACCCTAAACCCTAAACCCTAAACCCTAAACCCTAAACCCTAAACCCTAAACCCTAAACCCAAAACCCAAAACCCAAAACCCAAAACCCAAAACCCAAAACCCAAAACCCTAAACCCTAAACCCTAAACCCTAAACCCTAAACCCTAAACCCTAAACCCTAAACCCTAAACCCAAACCTCCAAGTGGAGGTGATGGAGGATGGACCGACGCCCAGTCTTCTGGAGCGCTTCGCCAGCCTGACCTCCGAGGATCTGGGTGCCGTGGTGCGCGGGGCAGGCGGCTCCAGGGTTTAAGGTTTAGGGTTTAGGGTTTAGGGGTTTAGGGTTTAGGGTGAAGGGGTTTAGGGTTTAGGGTTTGGGCTTTAGGGTTTAGGGTTTACATAGGGTGCCCTTGTTGAGGGCTTTTGCTTCCCGCCAGAATGATTGACCATGTTTTTCTGCCATTCGTGGCCGTTTGGGTGGAGAGAGGTTTGGAGTGTTTTGTGGTCCAAAACCCTAAACCCTAAACCCTAAACCCTAAACCCTGCACCCTAATCCCTAATCCCTAATCCCCTAAACCCCAAACCGTGTCGGAAGGCTCCCAGCAGTGGAATCTTCAGGACCCGCGGGAAAGCGCCTATTATGGCCATGTTCAGATGTTAAAGGCTGTTGGGAGGCTTTGACTATTGTTTGGGGGGGTTTAGGGTTTAGGGTGTAGGGTTTCGGGTTTAGGGTTTAGGGCTAGAGGGCTTAGGGTTGTGGGGAGGAGCGCCTGGGCCTCTGGCTCTTTGAGCAGAAGTTCTCCGCGCCCGAGCGCGAGCAGCTGGAGAAGTGCATGGAGCAGGTTACTTGCTGTTGGTTAGCAGGAGGGAATTAGGGGCCCTAAGGTTTGGGGTTTAGGGTTTAGGGTTTAGGATTTAGGGTTTAGGGTGGATTATCTGGGGTATCTCATTCCCCCCATCTTCTGCGAACCAACAGTAAGGTTAAGGCCGCTGCGCCGGACCTGCTGACGGAGGACGGCCCAGAACCCGTGGGTGTTTTAGGGTTTAGGTTTGGGGTTTAGGGTTAGGGCTTAGGGTTTAGGGTTTATGGTCTAGGGGTTAGGGTTTAGGGCTTAGGGTTGAGGGTTTAGGATTTAGGGTTGAAGGTTCAGGGCTTAGGGTTTAGGGTTGAGAATTCAGGGTTGAAGGTTCAGGGCTTAGGGTTTCATGGCATCAAGCCGATTTTCTCCCTTTGTTGTTGTGCTTTGTTGTGGCTGAGGAAGCTCAAAATTCACCCCCCCACAAAGAAAGCTTGGTTCCCTCAAAAACCTAAACCATTCCAGGTGTTTTTTGGGGTGGTTTATGTGTTTTAGATTTTATGTGTATGTCCTTTTTGCCGCTTTGGGTTTAAGGGTGTTATATAGGGGTTGTTGGTGTCTCCTTCCTTCAGGACCTTGTGAACACTACCGAAGTGGAGCAGCAGCTGAACTCCCACAACGCCAAGGCCCGAGCCAGAAATGCGGGAAGCCCAGAAAAGCCCCAAAAAACCCTACGAAAACCCCGACAGACCACCCTAAACCCCATCGGGTTCTTAAGGGAGGGTGGGTTGTGAACCCCTCCAAAAATCCTCCCAGAAGAGCAAACCCTAAACCCTAAACCCTAAACCCTGAACCCTGAACCCTAAACCCTAAGCCCTGAACCCTAAGCCCTAAACCCTAAACCCTCAACCTTAGACCCCAGAAGCCAGGTCCTGGCCAAGCTCTTCAAGTTCTTCGCCGTCACGGCCGCAGCTCTCCTTTCTCTCAGCATTCTTTTGTAGGGTGTAGGGTGTCGTGCTTGTAGGGTTTAGGGTTTATTTAGGGTTTAGGGTTTAGGGTTTCGTGCTTTTAAGGTTTAGGGTTTAGGGGTTTAGGGTTTAGGGTTTCGTGCTTTTAGGGTTTAGGGTTTCGGGTTCCGGGTTTTAGGGTAGGGTTCAGGGTTTGGGTGTTTTTCGTGTTGTTAGCGTGAGTAAGACGCTTTCTTCTTTAGTCTCTCAAAGTAGCGATCCCGATGGTGCCCATACACCTTGCTGCCCCAAAACGCCTTAAACAAAGCTGACAAAAGCCCCCCAAACCCTTACGACATTCAAAATCCCCGAAGAACCCCTAACTAAGCCCGACACCGTAAACCCTAAACCTCAAACCCTAAACCCTAAACCCCGAACCCTAAACCCCAAACCCTAAACCCTAAACACCAACTCCCAGAGGTGGCCAAGCATGGCGCCCAAATCGCCGAAGGCGGCCTGGGTGCCTTGAACATCGGGGAGTGTGAGAAGGCCGTTTTTGGGGTTTAGGGTTTGGGGTTTAGGGTTTTTGGGGAGTCTCGGGGGCGTTGCTTTGTGTTTGGGGGGAGGGGGGGGGGATTGAGGGTTTAAGGGTTTAGTCTATGGTCATTCTTCTTCTTCTTCTTTTTCTTCTTCTTCCCATGATTATTAAACATTATTCTTATGAGTTTCTTAGAGGTTTGTATAGTCTACACATATGAGTATTTGTCGATTTTTGCGGGGGTTGTTCGGCATTGAAGGTTGCTTTAGGGTTTTGGGGTTCAGAAGGCTTGCTTTTTCATCATGGCAATTCAGCTCGAACACCAAAAGCACCGCAACCCCAAACCCCAAACCCCAAACCCCAAACCCCAAACCCGAAACCCGAAACCCTAAACCCTAAACCCTAAACCCTAAACCCTAAACCCTAAACCCTAAACCCTTGAAAAGAGGGGTTGGGCACCCGGCAGGTCCTTTGTGCCGGGGATCTGAAGTACGAGCTCGATGAGACGGGCATCCACCAGTGCACCTGGAGCTTCGGCTGGTGATTCAGTTTGGGTTTCGGGTTTAGGGTTTAGGGTTTCGGGCTACGGGTTTAGGGCTTAGGGTTTAGGGTTGCGGGGTTAGGGTTTCGGGTTTAGGGTTTTCAGGTTTCGGGTTTAGGGCTTGGGGTTTAGGGTTTAGGGCTTGGGGTTTAGGGTTGCGGGGTTAGGGGTTAGAGTTTAGGGAGGTTCCAGGGCTCAGGGTGGGTTCGAGGCTTCAGGGTTTGGGGCTTGGAGTTCAGGTTTCGGGGCCCCCCAAACTCCAGACGCTAGCAAGCTCAGCGGCTCCTAAACCCTAACGGCCCTAACGTCAAAAGCACTAAACATCCCAAAAGCATCCTCATCGCCCTAGCCATGAAGGCGTAAGTTCTGAGACCCCCAGACCAGGAGCTGCCCGGCTGATGGTGGACATCCCCTGATCCCGGGGCAGTTCCAATCTGTGGGCCTATCCTTGGCAGAGCAGGCGCGGCCGCGTGCTTCTTGGGGGGGAGAGGGGGAGGGATGTTAAGAGGGTTTAGGGTTTAGGTTTTAGGGTTTTAGGGTTTAGGGTTTAGGGTTTTAGGGTTTAGGGTTTAGGGTTTTGGAGGGTTTTGGAGGGTTTCTAGGGTGCTTTGAGCGGCCGTTGCATCTGGCAGGTGCAGGACCTCCAGCCCTGGCGTGACGAGACGGCCCAGGCCTTGCAGGCCGTCGATGAGTCGAAGCAGCTGCACTCAGACACCTCGTAGTAGAGTAGGTAGCCTTTAACTTCTTTTTGGGGTAGTAGATGATCCCCTTTCAGAATCCCAAAAAGGTTACTTTTTTTTTTTCTCCCCAGGTTACTTCACACAATCTAAGGAAGAGGACTTCGAGACTTCGAAGGCCTGGGCCATGGCGAAGGACGTCGACGTCCGCTTCCACAAGGCCCTCAGCGGCGACCCGCTCGTGCTCCTCAAGACGCAGACCCCCTCGGAGCTGGGGCGCCCGGAGGCCACCGCCCTCCGCTACCACGGCAAGTGCGTTTCCGACGCCTTCGCCGTGGGGGAGCGGCTCATCTTCACGGGCCAGTCGAAGGACATCCCCCACGAGGCCGTGGTGAAGATCAACCGCTTGGCGACCTCGGGCTGGTTCGAGCTCTCCCCCGTGCCGGCCCAGCACCTGGAGGTCAAGTACCTGGGGCAGAAGGCGGCCCCTTGTTCCCTTTCCTACCCCCCTCGCGCGTGTTTCTTGCCCTTCTTGTCCGCCTGTTGCCCCTTTTTCCCCATGTTCCCACGGCCCACTCCCCGCCGGAGGTCATCGTTCCCATCTCCCAGGTCAGGCGCGAAACTATGGGGAAGCTCGGCTGCCTCCAAGACTTCAAGAGCCTCCCCCCTCCTCCCCCCCCCAAAAAAAAAGAGAAACAAACCAGAAGAACTAAGCCCTAAACCCTAAACCCTAAACCCTAAACAGCATAAGAGACACCCGCAACATCCGCAAGGAAGGTGAGGGTCGATCCTGCTCTCCAAGACTGGCTCTACAGCACCAAGAACCATCTCGAGGTGAGCCAAGGGCTGCCAGGGGTTTAGGGTTTAGGGTTTAGGGTTTAGGGTTTAGGGTTTAGGGTTTAGGGTTTAGGGTTTAGGGTTTAGGGTTTAGGGTTTAGGTGCTTTCTGGTGAACGCTGAGTGTGCAAACGTATTGCACCTATGTTGATGTGTATGTTTGCGAGTAGTAGGTGCCGGTGTAGGTGTAGGTGTAAGTGTAGATGTAGGTGTAGGTGTAGGTGTGTGCAGGTGCATGTGCAGGTGCAGGTGCAGGTGCAGACGCAGGTGCAGGTGCAGGGGTTGGTGTAGGTATGCCGGCAGTTAGAGATGCAGGTGGATAGGTAGGTAAGTCGGCAGGTAGGTAGGTAGGTAGGTAGGTAGGTAGCTGGCTCGCTAGCTAGCCAGGCACGTACACATGTAAGTGAGTATTTTATGTGTGTATGCATGTATGCATGCATGCCCACACGTATGTACATACATAACCACTGTTGTGTGCATATATATATATATATGGTCACCCCCCCCCAATGGACCCACCGCGGGCCTTGATCTTTGCAAAAGTACCGCAAATACCGATAAAACCTATGCTGTCTGGTGATTTTCCGGTGACCGGATTTTTGACTGTATTCCTTAATTCACCCTCTCACACACGCACGGAGGGTTTTTCTTTCTGTTGGCTTTTGTTTATAATTTAAGATCTAGGCATTTAAACCTAAGCCTGCAAAAAAAACACCTTAACCTTTAAACCCTGTAGGGTTAAGGTTTAAAGGTTAAGGGTTTAAGATTTAGGCATTTGAACCTATGCCGGTAATTAAAGCTAAGCCCTTAACCTTTAAATTCTATCGGGTTGAGATTTTTACAGGTTTAGGGTTTAAGATGTAGGCATTTAAACCTAAGCCTGCAACTAATTTTAAACCCTTAACCTTTAAACCCTGTAGGGTTAAAGTTTAGAGGCTTAGGGTTTAATATTTAGCCATTTAAACCTGTAGCCAAGCCCTTAACCTTTAAACCCTATAGGGTTAAGATTTTTAAAGGTTTAGGATATAAGATGTAGGCATTTAAACCTAATTAAGCCTGCAACTAATTTTAAACCCTTAACCTTTAAACCCTGTTGGGCTAAGGTTTTAAAGGTTTCGGGCTTAAGATTTAGGCATTTAAACCTATTCCGGCAATTTACGCTAAGCCTCTAACCTTTAAACCCTATAGGGTTAAGATATTTAAAGGTTTAGGGTTTAAGTTTAAGGTTTAGGTATTTAGACCTATGCCGGCAGTTCATATTGAACCCTTAACCTTAAACCCCATAGGGATGAGATTTAAAGGTTTAGGATTCTTTACTTAGACATTTAAATCCAAGCTGACGATTCAACCTAAACCCTTAACCTTTAAACCCTATAGGGTGAAGGTTTAAAGTTTTAGGGTTTAAGATTCAGACATTTAAACCCAAGACAGCGATTAACACTAAGCCCTTAACCTTTAAACCCTATAGGGTTAAGGTTTAAAGGTTTGGGGTTTAAGATTCAGGCATTTAAAGCTAAGTATGTAATCAATTTGTCACCCTTAACACCTCTAAACTCTGTAGTGTGAAGGTTTAAAGGCTTAGGGTTTAAAAAAACCTAAGCCCCCTAAGCCCATAGAGTTTAAACCTTAAGGGTTTAAGGTTTACGCATCTATTCCTTAACCCTAAACCCTCTAGGGTCAGGACCCTAAAGCCCTCGGCAATCAAGCCTAAACCCTTGACCTTCAAACCCCATAGGATGAAGGTTTAAAGGTTTGGGGTTTAAGACTTAGGCATTTAAACCTAGAGGGCATTTAAGCCTTAATCCTAAACCCTTTAGGGTCAGAACCTTAGCACCCTATAGGGGTCTAGCACGTTCAAAGGCTTGAACCCTACAGGCGCTGAAGGTATACATGTCCTATCGGTTTTTAAACCATTACACCCTGTAAGAAGGTTTAGGGTCTTTTCGGGGTCTATCTCTAAATTTCTCACGGGGTTAACCCTGCAGGGTTTAAAGTTAAAGGTTTAGGGTTAAAGGTTAAGGCAATACCTATAGGATTAGAACCTTATAACCCTGTAGTGCATGAGGCTTAAACCCCTAAAACTTAACCATCTTTTTCTCGAGAAAACCAAAAAACCAAAAAAACCAAAAAAACCATCTTTTCCAAAACTATGGGGCTGGGGCCTCCAAAAGATGGTTTTTTTGGTTTCCTCAAGAAAAAGATGGTTTTTTTGGTTCGAAACCATCTTTTTCTCGAGAAAAAGATGGTTTTTGAGCAGCCGCTCTTCGAAAAACCATCTTTTTCTCGAGAAAAAGATGGTTTTTGGAGATCTTGTCCTGGAAAAACCATCTTTTTCTCGAGAAAAAGATGGTTTCCGGAGGTCTTGTCCTGGTAAAACCATCTTTTTCTCGAGAAAAAGATGGTTTTTGGAGGTCTTCTCCTGGTAAAACCATCTTTTTCTCGAGAAAAAGATGGTTTTTCGAAGGATGGTTGCTCAAAACAATCTTTTTCTCGAGAAAAAGATGGTTTCGAACCAAAAAACCATCTTTTTCTCGAGAAAACCAAAAAAACCAAAAAAACCAAAAAAACCATCTTTTCCAAAACTATGGGGCTGGGGCCTCCAAAAGATGGTTTTTTTGGTTTTCTCGAGAAAAAGATGGTTTTTTTGGTTCGAAACCATCTTTTTCTCGAGAAAAAGATGGTTTTTGAGCAGCCGCTCTTCGAAAAACCATCTTTTTCTCGAGAAAAAGATGGTTTTTGGAGATCTTGTCCTGGAAAAACCATCTTTTTCTCGAGAAAAAGATGGTTTTTGGAGGTCTTGTCCTGGTAAAACCATCTTTTTCTCGAGAAAAAGATGGTTTTTGGAGGTCTTGTCCTGGTAAAACCATCTTTTTCTCGAGAAAAAGATGGTTTTTAGAAGAGCGGCTGCTCAAAAACCATCTTTTTCTCGAGAAAAAGATGGTTTCGAACCAAAAAAACCATCTTTTTCTCGAGAAAACCAAAAAAACCATCTTTTGGAGGCCCCAGCCCCATAGTTTTGGAAAAGATGGTTTTTTTGGTTTTTTTGGTTTTTTTGGTTTTTTTGGTTTCTTGGATTTTTTTGGTTTGTTGGTTTTTGTTAATTCTTATTTTGTTGTTTTTTGCCTTGATCTGGCTAGGACTCGGCTGCCATGCGCGGTGGGTCCATTGGGGGGGGGTGAGCATATATATATACACATACAGATACATACACATATACATGTACATATACATATACATATATATATATATGTATATATATAAATATATAGATATATATATATATATATATATGGTCACCCCCCCCCATGATCTAGGTTTTGCTTTGTCCCTATAAAAACCCTCGTAAATACCGATTAAAATGACATGCTGGCTATGCTAGGCGATGTCCTGTTTTTGCACGTCTAGTCCTATGCGAGGAAACCTGTAAATAGTGAAAAACGCGTGTGTTTAGCACTACTTCCACATCACCACATAAAAAAACACCCCAAAAACACAGGAAAATGCAATTTGGTAAACATGTCTATGAATTATTTGCATAGGACAGGCTTATAAACACAGAATTGTATGCAAAAAACACTTCTTTTTTGCAGAATTTGCAAATTTTGACACAAATCCAAAAATCCAAAAATCCAAAAATTCAAAACCATGGAGCCGGGAGGCCGCCTTTTTTGGATTTTTTGGTTTTCTCGAGGTTTTTTTTTGGTTTTTTTTTTGGAAAAATCCAAAAAAAACCATGTTTTTTTTGGATTTTACTTGCTCCTGGCCTCAAAAACCTAAAAAACACATGGTTTTTTTTGGATTTTGAGTGAAAATCCAAAAAAACCCTCGTGTTTTTTTGGATTTCAGGTGCTCCTGGTCTCAGAAACTAAAAAAACACATGGGTTTTTTTGGATTTTCACTCAAAATCCAAAAAAAACCATGTGTTTTTTAGGTTTTTGAGGCCAGGAGCAAGTAAAATCCAAAAAAAACCATGGTTTTTTTTGGATTTTTCCAAAAAAAACCAAAAAAACCTCGAGAAAACCAAAAAATCCAAAAAAGGCGGCCTCCCGGCTCCATGGTTTTGAATTTTTGGATTTTTGGATTTTTGGGTTTTTTTAGCAAATTTTGCAAAAAATGCTTTTCTTGTATAAAGAATGTGTATTGTTATACGTTGTTTCTGCTAATGTGACTGCCTTGCACACACACAGAGAAAAGCACACAAACACACCCACCATTCGTTTTTTTTCAATTCAGCCTATTCGGTATGCAGGGCGTGGCGTTAACATGTAAAGTTCCATTAGATTTAATTACGAATGAGGCTTAGAAGAGGATGTCTTGGGATGTGGCGTCTTAATATGAAAAGTAATAAAAAAAAGAAATAGAGAGGGTTTCTTAGGGTGTGGTTCTTTTGAGGATGTGGACCTGCAATTCAAAAGTCTAATTGGACTTAAAAAAGAGTGGGGCTTCGAAGAGGATGTCTTGGGGTGTGGCCTCTTAATTTAAACGTCTATTTAAGTGGAATCACAAAGGAAGTCCAGTTGAGGATTTCTTAGGGTGTGGTGTTTTAGTGCAAACCTCAAATTACATTTCATTACGAAGCGGGGCCAGAGGAGACTTTCACAGGGTGTGGTCGGTAAAATAAAATTCCAAAGAGGTAGTAACGAATGAGGCTTAGAAGGGCGTGGCCTCTTAATTGTTTTACTTGGTTTGGTTTTACGAACGAAGCTGTGGCTTTACCATACACAGGTCTTAGGGTGTGGCCTTTTAAATTCTGTCCAAAGGGGTGTGGCCTCTAAACTTAAAATTCAATTTAAGTGGAATTCCAAACGAGTCCAGATGAGGATTTCTTAGGGTGTGGCGTTTTAATACAAACCTCAAATAACATTGTAGTATGAAGCGAGGCCAGGGGAGAATTTCATAGGGTGTGGTCTGCAAAATAGAATTCCAAATAGGTATTAACCAATGAAGCTTAGAAGAGGATGTCTTGTGGCGGGGCCTCTTAATTTGTTTGTTTGACTTGGGTTTAATTTACTAACGAAGCTATGGCTTTATCATATACAAGTCTATTGACATTTCACTAATAGGCACCAGAAGAGGATTTCATAGGGTCTAGCGGTTAAATATGGAATTGTAAGTACATTCAAATACGAATGGGGGCTCATGATATAAATTTCTGTCCAAGAGTTACATACGAACCTAGCCTAGGTCAGAACTTCTTAGGGTGTGGGCTTCTTACCTAGAATTATAAACTTCTTACGAGATTCTGTTACGAACAGGCCCCAGAATGGTGTGGCTTTTTTTAATACAAGCATCTTGGCAAATCGAAAATAAGTCTAATTACAAACGAAGGTCTAATGAGGATTTCTTGGCGTGTGGCTTTGTAATACAGAATTCTAATTAATCTTCATTACAAATAGGGGCCAGAAAGGGATTTCATAGGGTATGGTCTGCAATATAGAATTCTAACTCGGTTTCATTGCGAGGAGGATGTCCTGGGGTTGGCCTCTGAATATACACTTGCTTTACTTGGGTTCAATTACGAACGAAGCCCAGAAGAGGATTTCTTAGGGTGTGGGCTTACAATATGAAATCAAATTGCGTTTCATTACGAATGGGGCCAGCGAAAGATTTCACAGGGTGTGGGAAAAACAAAAATGTTCTAAATAGGTATTAATCAATGAGGCTTAGAAGAGGATGTCTTGGGGCTGGGCCTCTTAATATGTTTTTTTACTTGGGTTAATTACGAACGAAGCTGTGGCTTTATCAGACACAAGTCTACTGAAATTTCATTAAGAGGGCCCAGAAGAGGATTTCATAGGGTGTGGCCTTTAAGTATAGAATTCTTTTCGTAGGGTGTGGGCTTCTTATGTAGAAGCATTTTCTCAATAAAATAGGAAGGAAGCCCAGATGAGGATTTCTGAGGCTGTAACCTCTGCATATAAAGCTCTTGTGAGATTTTGTTACGGACAGGCAGGCCCCAGAAGAGGATTTCATAGGGTGCGGCTTTTAATTGGCAAATTTAGATTTCTAAAAAAATTTTACTACGAATGAGGCCAGTGGCCTTTTAATTTTCATTCCGACTTAGGTTTAAATCTCGCTTCGATGGGCCCGAAACGCCTTTCGACCTAGATCATGGGGGGGGGGGGTGAGCATATATATATATATATATATCTGTAGATATGCACATCATCTGCAATGCATATGCAGGGCTTGAGCCGGTTTGAGCTGAGTTTTGCCTTTAGCTCAGCACGCGACCGGTGGCCCTGAGGTGACCTTACCGGCAAAGCACGACCCCAGCCGGCAGCAGGTGGCGGACACCTTGTGGCTCCCCGTGAAGAAGGACAAGGGCGAGTAGAGGAAGCCGGTCCTCCGGGAGGCAAAAAATGGAGGCGATCCCTCTCCCTCCTCTCCTCACTTTCTTGCAGTCTCTCATTCTTAGGGTTTAGGGTTTAGTTGCTCTCATTGTTGTCTTTTTTGGAAGCTGACGCGCTGCGCGCGCTGCCTGTCGCTGAACCTCGAAGTTCCCGAAGCTCCCGGCAGGCACGGTGGTGCAGCGACCCCGAGAAGTTAAAGGCCGGAAGAGGGCGCTGTAAGGGGTTTCTCCTCACCCAGATGGCCCGGCCAAAGACTTCGGATGCCCCCCGGGCTGCCGGCTCAGTTCGAGTTTAGGGTTTAGGGTTTAGGGTTTAGGGTTTAGGGTTTAGGGTTTAGGGTTTAGGGTTTAGGGTTTAGGGTTTAGGGTTTAGGGTTTAGGGTTTAGGGTTCAGGGTTTAGGGTTTAGGGTTTAGGGTTGCTTCCTTGTTTTGGAAGCCCATGGCCAAGCCCCGCCTGCACTAAGTTGATGTTGGAGTCGTTTTTCCAGAAAAACGGCTAAAACCCAAAAAGATGAGTGTCGCACTTTGGGTTTTGGGGTTTGGGGTTTGGGGTATGATGTGAAAATATCACCAGGTTTCTCTAAGTTTTCTCATATATTGCTATGACTCTTCTACTATGTCATTTTTTAAAAAAGTTGTACACCCCAAGCAATTTTTTCAGAGCCCTAAGATTCCGAGGTGCAGAGACATTTTTCGACTCTTCCTTTTTCGGATCCCTGGTGCTTCAGACTGAAAAGCAGCGGCCCTGCCGCTTAGGGTTTAGGGTTTAGGGTTTAGGTTTAAGTTTTTGGGTTTAGGGTTTAGGGCTTAGGGCTTAGGGCTTAGGGCTTAGGGGCTTAGGGTTTATGGTGCTGCCATGCATTTGGGTGCCAAGGTTGCTGCTTGACATCGGCGGATGGGCGGGAAAAGAGGCGCCCTCACTAACAGACGTCGCTTCATGCCCTGCTTGGCTGCTTGACTGCTTGACCTTCACGGCATTCTCATCCGAGTCGCAGTTTTCTCGACCGCTGGCTTCTATCTGACAGTGTGCAGGGGCTCCAGCAAACCTTGATGCAGAGAGCCAGACACGCTTCTTGACATTGTAGTTTTGGGGCGCTCCCCAGCCACCGACCACTGTAGAGTAGATCCCGGAAGTCGCTTCGCAAGTGTCTCGCATGCCATCCTAAAGATCTACAAGGCCATGCCTTTGCGCAATGGGGCCTGATGTGGCTGTTGCCGATGTCACGCCCACTCTGTGGGTTCACGCAGGGGCCCCGGCTTACAGGATTTAGGGTTTGGGGTTTAAGGTTTAAGGTTTAGGGTTTAGGGTTGAGGGTTCTCTCGTCGGTGCCTGCTGCTTGCATGTGGTAGAAAACGGGCACCACCGCCAGGTTCCCTCAGGCGAGCAGCAACACTGTAGCGGCTGCTTCTCCTTGCAAAAGGCACCTTGCTTTAGGGTCTTGAGTTGGGATGCTCCCCCTTATACAAACAGTCCTTAATGGGGATTCTAGATGATTTTTGGTCCCCCCCCCCTATTATAATGCCTATTAAGGGCTGTTCGTATAAGGGGAAACATCCCAAGTCTTAAGGGGATTCTGAGCGCAACGTGGCCGCGAGGACAAAGCCAACGAGCAGCCGCTGTGGAAGAAAGCCGGCAAGGGCGAAACCTGGCTCTACCAAAACAAGCCGCTCGCTTTGTTCATGTGGGTTCATGTGGGTTCATGTATGTTCATGAATAATGTGTGTTCACGTATGTTCACGTATGTTCATGTATGTTCATGTTTTGGCCCTAAACCCTAAACCCTAAAGCGCCTGCACTCTCTCAGGCACGGGCACTGGTGCATCGGTGGGAAAGAAGCGCGTCTGCGGCACTTTGATTGGAACCGCTGCTTTCTCTACCAATCTGCACCCCAGGCGGCTAGAACCCTTCGCCTTTGTTTTTGGGCCCCTTTGATTGCCTCTCTGTTGCCTCTTCATGGTGGTGTTTGTTTTTTTTATAATGAAATCAGGGCGTACCAGGAATTGTGGTATTTTGGTGGGGTATCTGAGAATCTGAGGGGGATCCTTACTTTGGGAGATGCTTCTTCTTTTCTTTGCCGAGCCAGGGCCCCGAACGTCGCCTCCCCCTCGCGCCGCTTCCGTGGCAGTGGTGGGACAGCGCTGGCAGCAAGTGGGTGTTGGATCGGGCCATCCGCATCTTGGCAAGACTTCTCCCTAGACCCTAGGGTCTACAACCCCAAACCCTAAACCGGAAAACCTTAAACCCGAAACTTGAAAATCTAAACCCTATACAATATACCCTAAACCCTCCCTGAACCCTAAACCCCAAAACCCCTGAACCCCAAGCGTCGCAACCTCCTGAGCCCCCAAGGCGTCTTGGACGTCCCGCACGCGTCTGTGGACCAGCGCCTTGCGCTGGCACAGCAGGAGGTGACGAGTCTGGGGAGTTGTGGGTTTTGCACAGCGTGCATAATATGGTGCAGTGCCAGCTGTTGGTCTTTGTCATTCTAGCTTTAGTTTGTTTTGCTATGTTGCTTTGTTCTCCTTTTTGGGTTGTCTCGCTGTGGACCACCGAGACTTGTACAGGCCCAGCCCCCCGATGGTTTTGTGCTTCTCATCTTCCATACCATCCACCTCCAAATTGCTGGCGCTGATGGTTCCAGGATCGGAGCTTACGCAGTCCCAAAAAGGGGTTTCGAGTTTTTCTTCATACAAAAAAGTCTAAGGGGTTCCTTGCAGCCCTGGATATTCTAGACCCGAGTTCGTCCCCTTCATCAGGATCCGGCTTCCTTACGAACAGCCGCGGGGATGAACGCCCCAAGTTGAAGGCTTCCTGTGTTTCTTGCGGTCCAGGTGGTGGCGCTGCGAGCTTGGGCCGAGGTGGCGCGGAGGCCCGTGGTGCAGAAGCTGGGTTTCATCTCCTTCTTCTGGCGTGGGGTCTGTGGGATTTCTCGGGTTTACAGGGTTTATACAGGGTTCACGGAGTTCCTAAAACCCTAAACCCTAAACCCTAAACCCTAAACCCTAAACCCTAAACTCTAAACCCTAAACCCTAAACCCTAAAGCCTAAAGCCTAAAGCCTAAAGCCTAAACCCTAAACCCTAAACCCTAAACCCTAAACCCTAAAGCCTAAACCCTAAACCCTAAACCCTAAACCCTAGGGATACATCGGGTTTAGGAGCTTTGCCTGCTGCGTGGAGGCGCGCGACCTGGTGGATGCCGCCGGCACCTCCCAAGCCCGAAGTGGATGAGGCAGAGCTGATGGCCGAACGCGCTGCCGGACCATTGAACTCTACCCTACACCCTGAACCTTAAGCCCTAAATCCTATGGGTTTAGGGTTTAGGGTTTAGGGTTTAGGGTCTAAATCCAAAAACTTTAGGGGCTTCAACCCCGTAGAGACCGGACCTAAACCCGAAGTTTTTCAGAACCACAACCCCGAAACCTTACGCCCTCAACTCCCAACCCCCCCCTCTCCCCCCCTCCCAGCCGCGACTTTGGGGGGCAGGACTGGCTTCCCTGGGCGTCGACTTGACCTCACCGCTCTTCACGGATGACCTGGGCGCCACGCTGCTGCTGACGGCTGCCGAGCAGGGTTGGGTCGAGCTGCGCCTCGGTCCCACTTTGGGGGCTTTTCAGGGAGGTTTGGGGCTAAACCCTAAACCCAAAAACCCAAAACCCAAAAACCCAAAACCCAAAACCCTAAACCCTAAACCCTAAACCGGGTTGGGGGGTGTTAGGGGGGCTGAATCGGCTCAGTGGGGTTTCAGGGGCGCGTTGTCTTCAAGCTTCATCCTCAGCTTTCAACCCAAGGCAACCCAAGGCCCAGGACCTCGCAGTCGAGGTTCAGGGGGGTTTCCGTTCCCTAAACCCTAAACCCTAAACCCTAAACCCTAAACCCTAAACCCTAAACCCTAAACCCTAAACCCTAAACCCTAAACCCTGAACCCTGAACCCTAAACCCTAAACCCTAAACCCTAAACTACTAAACCCTAAACCCTAAACCCTAAACCCTAAACCCTAAACCCTAAACCCTAAACCCTAAACCCTAAACCCTAAACCCTAAACCCTAAACCCTAAACCCTAAACCTTCTAGGGCTTCCGAGCCTCCATCCCGCGCGGAGGTGCGGGGAGTTGCTGTCCTCCTCGCGCCCAGGCTACCTGGAAGCCCAGGACCCCCCCAAAATTGGCGGGGGGGGGGGGGGCCGGGAAAGGGAGTGGGAGGCTGTTGTGTTTACACCGAAACCCCCAAAGCCTGCAGAGCCCTGAACCCTAAACCCCAAAGCTTAAACACACTAAGCCCTAAAGCCCAAACCCTAAACCCTAAACCCTAAACCCTAAACCCTAAACCCTAAACCCTAAACCCTAAACCCTAAACCCTAAACCCTAAACCCTAAACCGTAAACCCTAAACCCTAAACCCCAACCCCTAACCCCTAAACCCTAAACCCTAAACCCTAAACCCTAAACCCTAAACCCTAAACTAACCCCTAAACCCCAAACCCTAAAAACTCAAAACCCTAAACCCTAAGCCCTAAACCCCAAACCCTAAAAATTTAGAACCCTAAACCCTAAACCCTAAACCCTAAACCGTAAACCCTAAACCCTAAACCCTAAACCCCAAACCCTAAACGCCTAAACCCCAAACCCCAAACCCTAAACCCTAAACCCTCTGGGAGGACCTGGCCGGCCGCACCGCGCTCTTCCGCGCTGTGGGCGCCGGACATCGGGAGCTGGGAGGGCTGCTGCTGTCCGCGAAGGCCCGTCTGCCTGGGAGTTCTGTCAGGGCATGTCCGAAAAAGTGGGGGTTAGGGTTTAGGGTTTAGGGTTTAGGGTTTAGGGTTTAGGGCACCCCGAGTATACCCCCAAAATACTGTAATCCTTATTCTAGGAGCACTCAAAAGGGTACCCCGATCTTCGGAATCCCCCCATGTTGATGTGTACATGCTATGTCCAGAACAATCTTGTTTTCTTCACAATGAGTTCTCAGTTTTGGTTGTTACAAGAATCTTCTTCGCCAAACACTATTCACGGCCATTTGGGAGTTGGTGGGTGTTCAGGATGTAGGACAGACCCCAGAGATGATCAGGGCCTTCAGAAACCCAAGCCCGGAAACCCCCCAAAATCTCAAATCAGCCGTCCGGGAGCCTAGGTCAACCCTAGGATTTCGGAAAACCGCTTGAACCTGTAAGCCCCTATAGAACCCTTTCAAACCCTAAAGCCCTGAAGTCCCCCCGAACCCACTTTTCTGGGTTTTTTTTGTGAGGCCTGCCCGTCCTCTGCCTCCGTCGACGGCCTCCAGCCCCTCCATGCCGCCTTGAGCAGCGGGCGGGAGGAGAGGGGCTTTCTCCCTTTGCATTGGGATTGCGAGACACCTCCCTGAGGAACCTTGACAGGGACCCTTGTTTTGGATGGTTTAGGGGGTCTATTTTCGAGGGTCAGCCTCTTAGGGGGGGTTGAGCTGGCAGGAGGTTAGGGTCCCTAAGCCCGAAACCCTAAGCCCTAAACCCGAAACCGCTTAGGGTTGAGGTTCTGGCAGGTTGCCAAGGTCGCGGCCAAGGTTGCGTAGACAGTACAAGACGTCGGCTCCCGAAAACTCCTTCAACCCGAATCTCTACACCCTGAGCCGATTCGCAGGCCGTCGGCCCTAAAGCCTAGACCCATCTAAACCCTAAACCCTAAACCCTAAACCCTAAACCCTAAACCCAAACCCTAAACCCTAAACCCTAAACCCTAAACCCGAAACCCTCAACCCTTGATCCTATTTGGGTGGCAACTTGCCTCGACTTGACCCTATTTGGGTGGGACACTCAAGCAAATCCTACTTCCTCACAACCTAAAAGAAAGTGGTTTAAGTAAATTGAGATGTTCAGCCCCAACATGAGCCACAAGACGATGTGGACATGCAGAGTTCCTTGCCGTGCTTAAGCCTAAGTTCCTGAGATGCAGGCCCAGGATGAGAGGTCCCAAAACCCTAAACCCTAAACCCTAAACCCTAAACCCTAAACCCTAAACCCTAAACCCTAAACCCTAAACCCTAAACCCTAAACCCTAACCCTCAAACCCTAAACCCTAACCCCTTGCAGGAGCTAGCTTCTGCCTTGCTGGCCTCGCGTGCGAATGCAGCTGCGCGGCTGCCGTCAGGTCAGATGCCCAAGGCACTACCTGGGGTTTTTGTGAAGTATAGGGTTTAGGGTTTAGGGTTTAGGGTTTAGGGTTTAGGGCTTAGGGTTTAGGGCTTGGGGTTTCTGTTACCACATTACGGATACAAGAATGTGGTTTCTTATTCTGGCAACTTGGCTTAAGCTCCTGAACAGCAACCCAGCAAAGTACGCTTCATAGAGTCTCGCGTCAACTGGCGAAAGTCCCCATATCCAGCGACAGTGATTTTTGGCCTCTGTGTTTTGGGAGGACTACACCGATCCCGATGGGCGGATAAGGACAGCACAGCGTGGCAGCCGATGTGGGTCTGTCCGAAGCAACAGACCCCATACACCCCCCAACACTACGATCATCCTTACAGCTAAACCCCCAAAGGGCTAGACCCTAAACCCTAAACCCTAGACCCTAAACCCTAAACCCTAAACCCTGAAACCTAAACCCTAAACTAAGCCCTAAACACTCAACCCTAAACCCTAAACCCTAAAACTTAAACCTCTCTTTCATATATAATTTAAATGTTGGGGAGTTACTGGGCAAGGTCGCCGTTTTACTGGGCAAGGTCATTTTTTACTGGGCAAGGTCATTTTTTTACCGGGCAAGGTCATTTTTTACTGGGCAAGGTCGTTCCATAAGTGAAATATTTTCTTAATGTTGTAGGATTCTTTGGGCGGGTGGGTATTTTTCTGGAGTATCTTCTTGACTAGTGAATGCTTGGACTTGAAATGCTGAACCCTAAGCCCTAAACCCGAAACCCTAAACTCTAAACCCGAAACCCTAAACCCTAAATCCTAAACCCTAACCCCCCCCACCCCCCCATTTTGCGAACCCCTCATATTGTCTGACTCTTGACGAGGAGCCTGTTGGACTCGGCCCTGGTCAGCGCGCCGCGCCCCCGCCGCAAGAGGTCCGTTGCCTACGGCAAGGAGGACGAGAAGCACCCTAGACCCCATGAACCCTATAATACCTCTAAACCCTCTTAAACCCTACAATACCTCCAAAGCCTGTAAACCCTAAACCCAGTTCTTCTTCCCGCAGTTCTTCCCACAAGCTTCCCACAGCTGCACCCCAGGCACGGGGTGTGCTGGGTGTGAGACGAGTCTGAACCTTATAAATTCTCTAAAACCTCTAAACCCTAAACCCTTAACCCTATAAACCCTATAAACCCTATAAACCCTATAAACCCTATCCAAACCCTATCCAAACCCTATCCAAACCCTATCTAAACCCTATCTAAACCCTATCTAAACCCTATCTAAACCCTATCTAAACCCTATCCAAACCCTATCTAAACCCTAAACCCAGTTCTTCTTCCCACAGTTCTTCCCACGGCCGCGCCGAGAGGAGGCCATCGGCATCTCCTGGCACCGAGATGCGGCTGCATGGGTGGTGCGCTCCCTGAGCCCCGGAGACCCAGCCTCCGAGGCGCACCCGCTGAGAGACCTAACGCCCGAACCCTAAAGCATGATGGGGTTTAGGGTTTAGGGTTTAGGGTTTAGGTTTTAGGGTTTAGGGTTTTTTAGGGTTTAGGGTTCACCCCACCCCATCGTGCCTGGAGCCGAGGCGGGTGTGCGCCCCGGCTGGGTGCTGCTGCGCGTTGACGGCGCGGCGCCCGGCCGCGAGCCCCCCACGGCGCCGGCCACGTTGGAGCTTGGGCGCCTGGGCCTCGGGACCCGGTTTAGGGTTTGGGGTTTGGGGTTTAGGGTTTAGGCTGAGCAGCACTTGAGGGTTCCGTGGAAAGCTGTGCAGGTCCAGTCCAGCTTTCTGACGACTTCTGGCACGGGCACCTGGGTGACGTCATCGATGAGCGGTGGGCTGGGAAAAAAGGGCCCCTTGCTTGATTGTGTGATGGTCCTTGGCGCCACAGGGGCGCGCTTGTGCAACATTTTTGCAGGGTTTTCGCTGCGCCCCGTTAACCCCGAATCGTGTTTCGTCGGCCCAAGAAGCTTCTTTTTCTTGGCAGCCTGGTGACCATCAGAGCCCAGAACTATTTGCGCAGAGCCCCGCTCTCCCCCCTTCAAGCAGCCTCACTCTGAGTTGGCCCGGCTGGATCATTCCTAAAACGGGGGGTCCCAAAGAAAGACGGAGCCACAGCAACCGAAGCGTCCCCAGCATGGGTGGCAAGCGGAAGCGGGGGAGGCCTCCGGGAAGGTTTCGGTCTTTATTATGATTATTATTATTGTTGTTGTTATTATTATTAGTATTAGTATTATGATTATTATTATTATGCTTATTATTAGTATTATGATTAATATTATATTTTATTCTTATTATATTGGGAGTTCTTCACAGGAGCCACAAGACGATGTGGACATGCAGAGTTCCTTGCCGTGCTTAAGCCTAAGTTCCTGAGATGCAGGCCCAGGATGAGAGGTCCCAAAACCCTAAACCCTAACCCCAAACCCTAAACCCTAAACCCTAAACCCTAAACCCTAAACCCTAAACCCTAAACCCTAAACCCTAAACCCTAAACCCTAAACCCTAACCCCTAAACCCTAAACCCTAAACCCTAAACCCTAAACCCTAAACCCAGGCCATCCCCGGTGTCCCACACCCTGCGCGGCGCAGGCCCGGCAAAGGCAAAGGCAAGGGCAAGGGCGGCAAAGGCGGCAAGGGCAAGGAGGATCCCGAGGAGGAGCTCCTGCACCCCAGGGACTTAGCAGAGAGGGCCTTATAAGGACCCCGTCCCTTCCGGTCCACCTTTGTGTGAAGGCAAGCCTCCCAAGGGCAAAGACAGAACCCAACAGAACTCCCTTCAAAAGCATCTCTCTCCTTCCCCCCCCCCCAAGGCAAACAGCGCCCCCAAGAAGCCTAAACCCTAAACCCTAAACCCTAACCCCTAAACCCTAAACCCTAAACCCTAAACCCTAAACCCTGAACCCTGAACCCTAAACCCTAAACCCTAAACCCTAAACCCTAAACCCTAAACCCTTCCCCCAAAACAGAAGCACCCCTAAGAAGAAGGAGAGCGAAGACGAGGCGGAGCCCTCCGAGGCGCCCTCTGATGGGTGGGGGGCCCTCAACAAACCCCTAAAGAAGACCCCCGTAACCTCTTTTTTGGGGGGTGAGGTCGGCCCTTGTTGGGACATTATATATTTTTAACTATTGGGTTTACGAGGATCACACCCCAAGCCCTAAGCCCTAAACCCTAAACCCTAAACCCTAAACCCGAAACCCTCCTAGGGGGGGTGTGGGGGGCGGGCCGCAGCAGGCCAAGAAGTCGAAGAGAGAGGATGCCCCAGCCTTGGGCTTCGGCTGCTTGGGTTTTAGGGTTTAGGGTTTAGGGTTTCGGGTTTCGGGTTTAGGGATTTTTTTTCGGGTTTCGGGATGTTGCCCCTTGATGCGAAGAGCGCCTTCAGAGGGATCCCAGTAGGGGGTGCTAGGAATCCCTCTTTTCGGGTTGTGAGTATGAGGAGGAACATCCCAAGTTTCGGGTTTCGGGTTTAGGGTTTAGGGTTTAGGCCCTTGGGTCATTGGCTAAACCCTAAACCCTAAACCCTAAACCCTAAACCCTAAACCCTAAACCCTAAACCCTAAACCCTAAACCCTAAACCCTAAACCCTAAACCCTAAACCCTAAACCCTAACCCCTAAACCCTAAACCCTAAACCCTACACCCTAAACCCTAAACCCTAAACCCTAACCCCTAAATTCTTGGGATGTCACGCAGGGCTGGCGCGACACGGAGCCTTGGGAGTACAAGAACGACAAGTTCGAGGCCGGTTCGTTGTTGCGTGGCTGGGGGGTTTCCGGGGGGCTCGGATTTAGGGTTTAGGGGTTAGGGTTTAGGGTTTGGGGGTTAGGGTTTAGGGTTTAGGGTTTAGGGTTCCTGCACTGTGGGGGCTTTGGGGCAGGGTGAGGGGGGGAGGGAGGCTGGGGTTGTGCGGTTGTCCCTTGCTGCTGCAGGCTTACTACCGCAGGCAGGCCATCTGCTCAGAGGACCATCCATTTCTTCATGATTGGGGTCTCTGGTAGAGCTAAGCCCTTTTGAACCAGACCCCCCAACTAGTCCCTAACCCCCTCACCCCTGCCGCAGGAGGACTTCACTCGCCTCTTAGAGACGCTGCGAACTGGCCTACCAGTCCTGTCCTTGCCATCCTTGACATTCGGCTGTGGAGTGGGAAGGGAGGGTTCAGGGTTCAGGGTTTAGGGTTTAGGGTGTAGGGTGTAGGGTTCAGGGTTCAGGTTTTAGGGTTTTTGTCGGGCCCACTGTTTAGCAGGATCTTCATGAGTTGTCTCAACAGGTCCTTAAATGGGAACCCTCTTGGTACACATTCTGCATCCCCCACAGCCCTGAACCCTCAAAACCCAAGGCCCAAGCCCTCCAAAACACCCTCTTCCAAGCCCAAAGCCCGAAGACACGGACGCCTTGAAGCCATGGCTTAGGCTGCCATCCGCGTGAATCGCCTGCGCCCGGAGCCTGGAACCACCTCAGCCCCAGAAGCCCTAAACCCTAAACCCTAAACCCTAAACGCTAAACCCTAAACCCTAAACCCTAAACCCTAAACCCTAAACCCTAAACCCGAAACCCTAAACCCTAAACCCTAAACCCTAAACCCTAAACCCTAAACCCTATAAACCCTAAGCCCCCTATTTCCCCAGTCCGGTTCCAAACTTGCCGCACCCAGCCACTGGAACCCCTCAAGTTGCAAACCCAGGCCCATAAAACCAAAAAGCCTTCCCCTTCCCCGTTCCCCCAGCCCCAAGTTGCTATGCTGGGGTTGGGATCAATATTGGGAGCCCCTATTTCGTAAACCCCCCTACTTTAGTTTGCCTGAAGAGTAGCACGCCTCAACAGCAGGCACCTCCGGCGTGGGCCCTCAAAAACCTTGCGAACGTCGGCGTGGAGTTTAGGGTTCAGGGCTAAGCCATAGCTAAAAGAGTGGAGAGTGGTTTAACTGCCTGTTGCACCCCGACAGGCCTATTTCATGTATATTTCATGTTGGCCCGAAAGCCTGCGCGTGCTCCCTCCGCCAAGAACCCCACCCCGGGAACCCGGAAACGCCACGCATCAAACCCTGAACCAGAAACTCTAGAACCCTAGAACCCTAGAATGAACCCTAAACCCTAAACCCTAAACCCTAAACCCTAAACCCCAAACCCCAAACCCTAAACCCTAAACCCTAAACCCTAAACCCTAAACCCTAAACCCGAAACCCTAAACCCTAAACCTCTTGCAGAACTGGGTTTGCCAAAAGGTCTGGGCAATACCTCGCTCTGCCAGCGCCTCGCGGAGCTCGCTGAGAGCTGCCGCACGGATGCCCGCTTCTGGGTTAGGGTTTAGGGTTTAGGGTTTAGGGTTTAGGGTTCAGGGTTTAGGGTTTAGGGTGTATAGAGTTCCGGGAGTTCAGGTTTAGGGGAGTTCAGGGATTTTGAGGGGCTTATCGGGTTCATTTTTGTGCTTTAGGGCTTACAGGGTTCTTGTTCTTTGCAGGGGCTTGTCGAATTTCATTCGGGCTTGGCGCGCTGCCTCAGCCGCCAGGCTAGCCAACGCGGGTGTAGCATGCGCAGTGGTCGGGGACAGTCCAAGGGCTGTTATAGGGTTCTTAAGGGGGAGGTTCAAGGGGGGTTGGTACCTAGGGAAGCTTCGGGAGCCTTAGGGAGCAGTTGGGAGTATTAGGGAACCTTGGGTTACCTACCCCCTTGAACCCCCCTCCCTTAAGAACCCTATAAGGGTGGGGGTCTCAAGAGATGGGCCCTGAATATGCCTGGGCATAAGGGGTTCAAGGTGGCAGAAATTTGGTGGGCATTTGAATCTTTCGGTTGCCCACCTATTTGCGTTTGCCCACGAATCGTTGTCACTTGACCACCAATCATTCATTGTTTTCATTTGCCCAACATGAGCTGCTCTCACTTGCCTACAAAGTCGTCGGCCTTAGCCCATTGCCGACTTTCGGGTTTAGGGTTCAGGGTTCAGGGTTTAGGGTTTAGGGTTTAGGGTTTAGGGTTCAGGGTTTAGGGTTTAGGGAGGATCTAATGAAACTCGGAGCAAGGCGAAGCTTGGGAAGCCTTAGGAGTAAGGAAGCCCAGGGAGGCTTCAAGAACCCCACCCCAAACCTTAAACCCCGAAGCCCCAAACCAACCTAAACTCAAAGCCCTTAAACCTAAGCCTGAACCCCCCAAACCCTCAACCCCTGAATCCCTTAAAGCTTGTGCGACCCCCCCAAACCCCCAAGCCCCAAGCCCCAAGCCCCAAGCCCCAAGCCCCAAGCCCCAAGCCCCAAGCCCCAAGCCCCAAGCCCCAAGCCCCAAGCCCCAACCCAAAACCAACCCAACCCTAAACCCTAAACCCTAAACCCTAAACCCTAAACCCTAAACCCTAAACCCTAAACCCTAAACCCTAAACCCCCTACGTATGGTTTTTCACACGTTCTCGGCTTGTGCGACCCAGGGAGCGACCCGGAGCGCGCGGTTTACGCGCCGGAGAAGCTGCCCTGGTGTGGAGCCCAGGGTTTAGGGTTTAGGGTTTCGGGTTTAGGGTTTAGGGTTTAGGGCTTAGGGTTTAGGGTTTAGGGTTTAGGGTTTAGGGCTTCAGGCAAGCTTGGGGGCGGGGCAGGTGGGTTGAGTGTAGGTGCTTACGGTTTAGGGTTTAGAATTTGGGATTTAGGGTTTAGGGTTTAGGGCTTGGGGTTTAGGGTTTAGGGTTTAGGGGGTTTAGGGTTGAGGGGTTTAGGGTTTAGGGTTTGGGGTTTAGGGTTTAGGGTTCGAGAGCTCCTGTCGAGCAGTGCCTCGTTTAGGCCCGTCGTTTAGAACATCGAAAAACACCCACCCACCCGGAGTTCCCATAACATTAAGAAATACAAGGTTTCTTCTTATTGTTAGGATGGCTCAACAGCAAAACTCATAGGGTTCGCAAGGGTTTAGGGTCTCAAGGGTTTAGGGTCTCAAGGGTTTAGGGTCTCAAGGGTTTAGGGTCTCAAGGGTTTAGGGTCTCAAGGGTTTAGGGTCTCAAGGGTTCAGGGTCTCGTGGGTTTAGGGTCTCGTGGGTTTAGGGCAGCAAGGGTCTAGGCTCTCAAGGATTTAGGGTCTCAAGGGTTTGGGGGCTCAAGGCCGGGCCGATGCCCACGAATCCTTGGGCCTATGCCCACGAAGCCCCGGGCCTGTGCCCACGAATTTTTGGGCCTTGCCCATGAGCCAAAGGCGCAAAAATTCGTGGGCATCGGCCCAGAAATTTGTGGGCATAATCCCGGCGGCCCAAAAATTCGTGGGCATTGGCCCACAATCCGCAAAATGGGCCTTGCCCATGAAGAAACGGGCCTATGCCCACAAAAAAACGGGCCTATGCCCACGAATACCATTGAGGTGTATAATTATAACCATGGTAGGAGAGGTTTAGGGTTTAGGGTTTAGGGTTTAGGGTTTAGGGTTTAGGGTTTAGAGAGTTTATTGCTTAGGGCTTGGGGTTGAGGTGCTTGGGGTTTAGGTGCTTGGGGCAATTTTGTCTTTAAGGGTTTTTTTTCCTCTGTGGTGCGTTACTGTAACTTTGGATCCCTAGCCTTTTTGGGCTTATTGGGTTTCTGAAGAAGGCAGCCAAAAACTTAAGTCATAGCCACCCTAGTAAGTGCAGCCAAGTTTTGTGGCCAAGGTTGTGGGCTTTGGGGTACAAGGCGAGCTATTTTTTGGTTTGGATAGTGGAGGTTGAGTTTTTTTTTCTCCCCCAGAGTTTAGGATTTAGGCTTAGGGAAGTTGGGCGACAGGCTTCAGAAGCACACTCCAAACCTCGCCCCAAACCCTGAAACCCCTAAACCCTGGGCCCTAAGCCGGTAATGAGCTTGAAAACCAACGTCCCTTCACTCTCTGCCCCCCCCCCCCCCCCCCCCCCCGGAAAAAACAATGACCTAAGAGCCCGAAAAACCCATGACTGAGCCGGCCTAAAGCCGAAACCCTGAGACCTAAAGCCTTAGCCCTAAGCCCGAAACCTTAAACCCTAAACCCCCAAACCCCAAACCCCAAACCCCAAACCCCAAACCCTAAACCCTAAACCCCAAACCCTAAACCCTAAACCCTAAACCCGAGTAACCTGGAAGGTATGAGCATGGCCTTGGCTGGGTGTGGCCGGGTTTGGAGCGCGAGGGCCCCGACTTCTGCGTGGAGGGACTCGTTTTTGGCCGCATGAACTTGCTAAACCCTAAACCCTAAACCCTAAACCCTACCCTGAACCCTAAACCCCAAACCCTAAACCCCAAACCCTAAACCCTAAATCCTAAACCCTAAACCAAAGAACCCGTTTCCAGGTTCAGGGCTTCAGGATTTCCAGCGTTTCAGGGTCTGAGTGGCCAGGCCGTACCATCAAGAAGGACTCCCGGCATGCCAGCCTGAAGGAGTGCGCCACTGGTGGTTGAGGGTTTAGGGTTTAGGGTTTAGGGTTTAGGGTTTAGGGTTTAGGGTTTCGGGTCGAGGGTTTGGGGTTTGGGGTTTAGGGGTTAGGGTTAGGCCAGCGCTCAAACCCTTGGCTCTCAATTAAGACCCTAAACCCTAAACCCTGAACCCTAAACCCTGAACCCTAAACCCTAAACCGTAAACCCTAAACCCTAAACCCTAAACCCTAAACCCTAAACCCTAAACCCTAAACCCTAAACCCTAAACCCTAAACCCTAAACCCTAGACCCTAGACCGTAAACCCTAAACCCTAAACCCTAAACCCTAAAACCCTAAACCCGAAACCCGCGCGTGTGAGAGAGTACCCGCCAGGTACCTCTCGCAAAGGGAGCGTGCGGGGCTCATCTCCCGGCAGGAGGTGGGCCGGGCCCTGCGGGCTCCATGTGTGGCACTGCTGGGAGGTTCAGGGTGTTTAGGGAGTTTAGGGGGTTTAGGGTTTAGGGTTTAGGGTTTAGGGTTTAGGGTTTAGGGATAAGCCCCGTAAGTACCATAGTAGGGTGGGTTTCAAGTACAGCTAGCATTGGGTCCCCTAAGTACCACGAACCTCCAAGTCTTGATCCTGGCACCTGGGTTGCGGTTCAGGAATACAGCTGCCATCATATGGGTGTTTACGACTGTAGGGGACCCCAAATATACTACCCCCAAATAGTAGGATCCCCATATAATCAGGACCCCAATAAGGTACCCCGAATATCGTAAACCCCCATATGGGTTTTACGATAGTAGGGTACCTTCTTTGGGGTCCTTGTAAGGGATAGGGCCCCTCGGTTTTAGAAGGAAGACCTAACCCTTATACCCCTCAACCCCTCACCCCCTTCATCCCGAACCCCTTACGACTCCATTCGGCGCGAACCCTAAACCCTAAAACCTAAACCCTAAACCCTAAACCCTAGACCCTAGACCCTAAACCCTAAACCCTAAACCCTAAACCCTAAACCCTGAGCCTGGCTCTCGGTTATCGGGGGGCCGGGGGGATCCCGACGAGACAATGCAGTTGCCCGCCGCGGACTCAGAGGTCGCTGCGAGGTTTAGGGTTTAGGGTTCAAAACCTTGGGGTTTCCGAAATTAGGGGTACCTATTTGGTCATTGGTTCATAAGTACCCTAAACCCAACAGACCGTACTGCAGAAGCTGCTGAGACTCAGGGCGGCTACTCCGATGGACCGCCGACAGAGGCCCCCTTTTCATGTTCCTCCCAACTTGAGCGTTGTTGGCGTTTAGGGTTTGGGGTTTAGGGTTTCGGGCTTGGGGTTTAGGGCTTTTGGGTTTTTGGGCTTCGGGTGGGTTAGAGTTTGAGGGCCTGGGGTTTAGGGTTTAAAGTCTTGGGCTTGGGGCTTGAGGCCTAGAACTACAGCTGGGAGAGTTTTAGGCTTACATACGTCTGTGCAGGCTTTTCGGCGGAGGGGTTTGAGGAGATGTTCTGAAGTCTTCACAGAGCATCTTGGTATGTGTTCTAAGCCCTAAGCCCTGAACCCGAAACCGTTTGCAAGCGTAACCCTAAGCCCTACACCCTAAGCCCAGCATATTCGTTAGGCGAGGGGAAACTTTAACCCCCTGACCCCTAAACCCTAAACCCTAAACCCTAAACCCTGAGCCCTGAGCCCTAAACCCTAAACCCTAAACCCTAAACCCTAAACCCAAAACCCTAAACCCTAAACCCTAAACCCTAAACCCTAAACCCTAAACCCTAAACCCTAAACCCTAAACCCTAAACCCTAAACCCTAAACCCTAACCTTAAGCCCTAAACCCTAAACCCTAAACCCTAAACCCTAAACCCTAAACCCTAAACCCTAAACCCTAAACATCATATAACGGGGAGGGGATAAATCAGGCCAATGGTTGGCGCAAGTATGGCGCCACCCCCTTCTTACCGGGAAAGAGGCCGGCTCGAGGTTCGTTTGGGGTTTAGGGTTTAGGGTTTAGGGGTTAGGGGTTAGCGGTATAGGGTTTGGGGTTTAGGGGTTAGGGTTCAGGCTCTATGATAGCACATGATGGCAGATCAGAGTTTATGATAGCGTATGTTAGACTAGAGTATATAACAGTACACTCTACAGCATATTATTATCGCAGATTCTCGTATTATCGTAGTTTCTAGTATAATAGTAGATCCAGTCCATTCGAGTAAATTATAGTAGGTACATTTTGGTATATCATAGTTAATGCTAGAAGATTATACTATATTATGGAGTATGATCGTATATTTCAGTCTACTTTCGTAGGTCAAATATAGTTCATCCTCGAAAACCCATCGTAGATTCTAGCTTACTGTAGCACATGTTGATTGATTGGCGGCTTCTTGGTCGATTGCTTGGTTGATGGGTTGATTGATTTGATTGATTTGATTGATTGATTGATTGGTTGGTTGGTTGATTGATTGATTGATTGATTGATGAATCGATTGCATGCATGAAGCCTGTGTTCGGAGTTGGTAGCTTTTGTTGGCACCCCGTCGCCTCCCTCTCCCGTCTCAAGCATCATCGAGATGGCGTTGGAACATGAGCCAACCTGACTGCATTGTTGGACACCCCAATCCCAATCCCTCGACCTCAAAGCCCGGAGCCCTAAACCCGAAACCCGAAACCCGAAACCAGAAACCCTAAACCCTAAACCCTAAACCCTAGACCCTAGACCCTAAACCCTAAACCCTAAAACCCTGAACCCTCTTCTGCTTCTTGGGGGGCACCATGCGGACCCGGAGCAGCCTCTCCGCGCAAGTGATTGCCGAGGCCGGCCACCTTTTTGTTTAGGGTTTAGGGTTTAGGGTTTCGGGTTTAAGGTTTAGGGTTCAGGGTTGAGGGTTGAGGGTTTAGTGCAAAAAAGCATCCTCGGCTTCGGCTCAGAGCTTGTGGGGGAGTTGGGGTTTTGGGGATTGATTGGGGTTGAGGGTTTAGGGTTTAGGACTGAGGGTTTGGGGTTTAGGGCTTCGGGTTTAGGGTTTAGGGCTGAGGGTTTCGGGTTTAGGATGTCGGGTCTAGGGTTTAGGGTAGAGGGTTTAGGGTTTCAGGAGCTCGTGCATTTGCGAATTGTTTCGTGGATCTTGCCTGCTAATTCTTCAAGCAAAAGCCACCCTAAACCCTAAACCCTAAACCCTAAACCCTAAACCCTAAACCCTAAACCCTAAACCCTAAACCCTAAACCCTAAACCCTAAACCCTAAACCCGAAACCCTAAACCCTAAACCCTAAACCCTGCTCAGGTGGAGGATGAGGATGCGGATGACTCCGATGACGATGGGGATCCATTTGCAGGCGCCCCTTTAGTGCCCTATTTTGACAGTAATATGTCCAGTTATAGCCCTAAACCCTAAACCCTAAACCCTAAACCCTAAACCCTAAACCCTAAACCCTAAACCCTAAACCCTAAACCCTAAACCCTAAACCCTAAACCCTAAACCTAAACCATAAACCCTAAACCCTAAACCCTAAACCCTAAACCCTAAACCCTAAACCCTAAACCCTAAACCCTAAACCCTAAACCCTAAACCCCAAACCCTACCATTGGTTAGTAAGAACCATGAACCTCCAAGTATGCGCACGTAGGATTAGAAGCCGCGGCCGACCGTCAGGTAATCCAAGCCTTGCAGCTGTGGGGTTTTGGACTGCGTCTTGATACCCTTACCCCTAGAGCCCCGTAAACCCTAAACCCTCTCCAACCCTCCAACCTGTTAGGGTTCAGGGTTCAGGGTTCAGGGTTCAGGGTTCAGGGTTGTTCAGGGTTCAGGGTTTAGGGTTTAGGGTTTAGGACTTAACGGCTAATGGATTCGTGGTCTAGCATTATTTGTTCGCGGTCAAGCACCAACATTTGGCGGACTAGCACGAACAATTCGCGGACAAGCACCAATTCACGGACAAGCACCAACAATTCGCGGACAAGCACCAACAGTTCACGGACAAGCACCGACACTTCGGGTTCAAACGACACGGACGTGGAGCAGGACAGCGTCCTGGGCCTCCCCCGACACCCCGGACGGTTTCAGGGCCTACTGAGCCTTAGTTTTTAAGGTTAAAACGAGAAGTAAGATATTTTCATAATGTGGGTGGGTGGGTCGACATTCGATACCGGAGTAAGGAGCCTTACTAGTGAATGCTTGTACTTGAGATGCTGAACCCTAACCCTAAACCCTAAACCCTAAAACCCTAAACCCGAAACCCTAAACCCGAAACCCTAAACCCTAAACCCTAAACCATAAACCCTAAACCTTAAACCCTAAAGCCTAAAGCCTAATCCTTACAACCCTAAACCTCACCACCCGCCCAGAAACCACCGACGAAGAGAGCTCCGAGGAGGAGACTACCTCAGAGGCTAGGGTTTAGGGTTTGGGGTGTAGGGTTTGGGGTTTGGGGCTTAGGGTTTAGGGGTTAGGGTTTAGGGTTTGGGGTTTAGGGTTGAGGGTTGAGGGTTTGGGGTTTAGGGTTTCGGGGTGTGGGGTTTTGGGTTTAGGGTTTCGGGTTTGGGGTTGAGGGCTGCTGAATCGCCTCTTCGGGTTTAGGGTTCCCTAAGCCCCAAGCTTCTGATGAATTCGGGTTCAGGGTGTTTGGGGCTCAGGCTATTTCTGGGTTCGGGGTGTGGGGTTTAGGGTTTAGGGTTTAGGGCTTAGGGCTTAGGGCTTGGGGCTTAGAGTAGCAGACGATGATTGAACATGTTGGGAGGTGGAGCAATGCTGCAGCATCACTGAGCGAGACTCGCAGCGACACCGCTCCTCCGTGACCGGGATGGTCAGCGAGGTGGGGAGGGCCCTAAACCCTAAACCCTAAACCCTAAACCCTAAACCCTAAACCCTAAACCCTAAACCCTAAACCCTAAACCCTAAACCCTAAACCCTAAACCCTAAACCCTAAACCCTAAACCCTAAACCCTAAACCCTAAACCCTAAACCCTAAGGTGGTGGCGTTGGTTTGGGGGTTTAGGGGATGTAACTGGGCAGCCATGGGCTGGTTGTAGGAAGTAGGCACCTACTTCACTGTTCCCTTAAAGTGTTGCTTCATTTGAAGGAATATACAAATCCCTACACCCTAAACCCGAAACCCCCAACCTGAGAGGGGTGAAAGAGTCCCTTTGGCGTCCTGGCGAGGCCACGCGGCAGAACGTCATGCAGCATGTGCAAGCTGGCCTGGCGGTGGTGCTAGGCTAGGCGGCTGGCTGAGGGTTGTCAGGGGGCTAGGGTTTAGGGTTTAGGGTTTAGGGTTTTGGGTTTAGGGTTTAGGGTTTAGGGTTTAGGATTTAGGGTGTAGGGTTTAGGAGTTTAGGGTTCCGGGTTAACCCCGGGGTGTGTCTCTCCCTGAAGGCACCCACATCACAGCCGCTTGGCTGAGTGAACTGGTTGCGCCATTCCTAAACCCTAAACTTATAAACCCTAAGCGCTAGCCCCTAAAACCCAAAATGGGCATTCCCGCTTTAGGGTTTAGGGTTTAGGGTTTAGGGTTTAGGGTTTAGGGTTGAGGGTTTAGCCCGCCCAGAGCAAAGGTCCCCCTGCCAGACGATGAACCATCGTCACTTGCGGAGGAGTCCAATTCCGCATTGCGTCTTTTGCGCGAAGCCCTTTATGCGTCATCGGGAATACGAAAGTCCTTGCAGGAGCACTTCACCAACGCGGCCAAGAAGCTCTTGGGACCACTGGGAAGGGTGTCGCCCAGCTCACTTTTGTACCAATGAAGGAACAATCTGTTTCCTATCGCTGCAAGAAATTTGTTGATGAAATTGCACGTGCATAGCGGGAGCATCATTGGAAGCCACATGTGAGCTCCCTGATAGAATACCATCCGATCAGGCATAGCTACTTACAAAGAAGTCAAGAACCATCACAAGTACTGGCTACTATCCATTGCAAGTGTGCGTAGAATGATTTCCGGTTGTCACAATGGAATTTGGAAGAGCTGATTAAGAGAAGCAGTCCAACCCTTCTAGGTACGGAGTCCATGTGGTAGAACTTGCAGTCGCTACTTCTCAAGAAGAAATTCGGCGCCCTAGAGCCTTGTCAAGAGTCCGGCAGCTGAAGCCTGATGGATACCATCACCTTCCTCATCACCCTCGCTGTCAAGCCGGATGCGTGCGACAAGCAGGTGCGGGAGACCATGGCCCTGTTGGCCAAAAGCGTCCGTGAGAAGCCCGGGGCCCTGTTCTACCAGTCGTACCAGAAGACCGCGGGCAAGTTGGAGTTCATTGAGACATTCAAAGACTCCGAAGCTGCGCTCTACCACCTGCGGAACCAGCCCGCTGAACTTGCGGCGACCTGGTTCTCGATGATCGACCTTGAGACGATCAGCGTCATCGGGCCAGCCAGTGATGAGCTGAAGGCAGTGCTGGGCGGATACCCCCTTGCGAACAAGCCCGTCTACCACGAGACCATCAGCGGCTTCCCGCCATCCAGCTGAGGCCCCTTTAGGGTTTAGGGTTTAGGGTGGCCCCCCCCCCCATGCGAAGCTCTCGATCTTTCAGTGGCTCCCCCCATTGTCCGCTGGAACGGCGTGGATAGGCGAAGCAGCGCAGGCTTGGATGTGCACGGAGCGCGCGAAAGGGCTGCGGGAAGCGCCAACATCTTGTGAGCCCATCGCGTACCCAACCGCAGCAATGCAAATATCTAAGCTCACACCATGCAAGCACCTCACGCATTGAGGGTTTTTGCCGGTATACCCTAAACCCTAAACCCTAAACCCTAAACCCTAAACCTTAAACCCTAAACCCTAAACCCTAAACTAAAAATTCCCGAAGTACCACAGCGACCCGAGATCTGCTACTCTTGGTCTTTGGGGCCTAGGAGAGGTTGCCAACCCCCGGAGTCCCCACTCCTTGTGAGTTCGGGCCGGCTCGTTTGGGCTTGGGAGTTGAGGGTTAGGGTTTAGGGTTTAGGGTTTAGTAATTTAGTAATGTAGTAATTCAGTAATTTAGTAACTTAGAGTTTAGGGTTTAGGGTTTAGGGTTTAGGGTTTAGGGCTAGGGTTTCGGACCGAGCCTGCTTAACAGCAAGCATTGCCGGGACCCCAGGGTTGAATTTAGACCCGTCTGTGGCAGCCATAGGGAGGCACGCGCCGAGCCCTAGCTGGCACCGCAAGCTGCGAGCCAAGAGAAGCAAGGCGAGAAAGAGGATCACACAGGCTCTTCTCTGTCATCAACCTCCACGTGGAGCGGACCTCAAGAAAGTTACTAGGCATCACGCTGGGCAACTTCTACTATCCCGTGATTTGATGAGCAGACGTGACTATAAGGACAAGACATGGTCCGGATATGGGCGTCCCTACCAATACTGGTCGGGATCCTGGCATGGCAGATGGAACAAGCCCGAGAAGAAGGAGAAGTCAAAGCCAGTCATTGGCTCATACATGGACGCCAAGCCGAATATGGAAGACAATGTGCCAAAGCTCCAGACACCAGCCAAGGAGGAGAAATTGCCGACAGAGCATGGTGGCGATTTTCTGCGTGCCTTGCAGAAGCAGATTACAACAGCGAGAAAAGCAGAAACCAAGGCGAGGAAGTTGCAGGAAGAACTTCTGCAGCGCCACGAGAAGTGGCAACAATTCGAAGAAGACATCCGAACAGCTTTCAAGAAAGAGCGGATGAAGTACAACACAGACATACAGAAACTCGAGGAAGACCTCAAGGATGCCTTGGAGTCTGCCGAGGAAGCACAGATTCTGCTACGCTCGGTAGCAAAAAGTGGAGCGCCATGTGGCTCGAGCACCGTGCCGGAGGACATGGATGTCGACCAGAAGAGCAAGGACAACGAAGCTTGGGATACCCTCATAGCTGGAAGGGATGCAGAAGAAGAGAAGAGCGACAACGAGACCATACAACGTTGGCTCAAACAGGCGTTGGAGGCTTCTCGTTCGGATGTGGATCGTGCAAGAACCAAAGTGCGCGAGGCCCAGGCCAACAAGGATGCGAGCGAACCACAAAGTCCAGGCAGAGCTGGCGAGCCGAGCACGGCATCCGCAAGCACCGGCCCGTACACGTCTACGTCGCCGACTATCACAGATCCCTATTTGGGATCACCTATTCCGATGGCTACCGGAAGGCCTGGCACAGAAAGAACTACTACGACACCAAGACTTCGACACAAGCAGCAGAACGCCGTCGGTGTGAGACAACCGATCAAGCTGGCGAGCAAACCCTCTGGCCGAGTGCACTCTATCTCCCCACGACATCCGGGCCTTTCGCTGGCGCAGAAGCTCGACCAGAAGAGAGGCATTGGAGAAGGGGGCCAAAAGGGCGTGATGATGAGTACAATCCTCATAGACGACGATCCGGACTTGGTGAGTCAGCCGGAGCCTTTGACACCAACGGAGCTTACAACGCTCGAGTGAACATGAAGCTGAAGTATGAGTCCACGACCATTTTGGGTGGAACAAATATATGGCAGCTTGAATCTCACCCACTGCAAGTTGTATTTGGGTATTACACTTGTGGGCCTTATAACTGTAAGCAGTGCAAAGTACAGGTGCACTGGCAACAGTCGAGAGATGTTTTCTCAGCATTCTGGTGCTTGCAACTGGAACAAAGATGCGCGTATGCAGGAATGGAAACTGCCCTTTCGGCCTTGGTATGTTTTCAGACTGATATACATCAAAATGGAACAGATGGGATGGAAGCCTGGTCATTATGGTCCCTTTCGGCCTTGGACTATGACCAGTGTGACCCATTGCGTATGAGTACCTACACTGCATTGCTGAAACTTTCGAGGCTTGGCGGCGCTACACAAGCGGTCTCCCTCTGCAACTGCAATGGCAATGTGCAAGCATTTAACATGGGACTATTCAGCTCAGTGAGGCCAATGCCCTTACTGCTGATGGAGACCCAGGAACAGCATGGTCAACTTGATGCGGAGCCGCTTTCGTCCTTGGACTCCGAACAAATCGGAATAGCTGACCTGGCTGCTACAGCATCTTGGAAAAGACGGTGGAAACCATTTCCTTGGTGTTGCGAAGATCTGATGGGTTGGATGTTCAAATGGCTTGCTGCTTCCATTCAGAACTGGTATACCTGGCAATTTCTATGGGCATTGACACTCTCGAGCAACGCCCTGCTGGGAGCAGCTCTGCTACATGCCCTTTTCCATGCAGTATGGCTAAAAGGAGGACGATGCAACGCAGATCCCCTGATCAGAGGTGGTCGAAGAATCACTGGACGAAATTTGAATCTGCTACTTGCACTGTCCTTCACGAAGCCCGCTGGAGCTATGATTGGGAGCAACTGTGACCATAATAGATGGACAGCCAAACCGACAACCACTCCTGACGCTAGCAGGAATGATGACATCTCTTTTCTACGATGGCAGACTGGAGATTTTTTTCCAGATGATGTAGCTAGCTGCTGGCGAATATTTGGAGAAGCTGAGACACAGACCCTCGCTGCAAATAGGCCAGAGCAGGAAGATCCACCGCCAACAGAGCCGCGACCGCCGCTGCCTGCAATCTATGGAAACGGTTCCTTGAATGATGATGACGACTCCTCTAGTGAAACTGACACGAGTCGTACCAGAACACCTCCACCTCGTCCCGGCAATGAAGACCAGAACGACCACGACACTGACTCCAGGCAGTCCCAAAGCGAAGGCAGCCAACTACGTCGTGATATGGAGAGCTGGAATTGCGATACACTTCTGCGCGTGTCGCCGAAAGAGATGTGGATCGAAGCATGTGGTAATCTCCGATGTTTCTTGGATGGATGTGTGACAATGGAGCAGACAAGCATACAACAGCCTGAATCCCACATCTTGAACCTATCCGAGCTTGTTGGACCAGTTGGCTATGACATTTCTGGAGAACCAGGGCCAAAAATGGTCGATGCCAAAGCGGCAGCGCAGTTGTTTATACCATGGAGCGTCAACTGGCGACAGAATCTCCCTGACGAAGCTGAGCTCCATGAATCCACAAAGCAGGCCTGTGCTGGCCTCTGCCCGCTCCAGAACACATGCCAAGATGACCAACTTCATGTGGAAATCTACTCGGATGGCTCTTTCAGTGGAAATGCAAACTGTGGTTGGGGAGTTGCAGTCGTTGTCCATGGCGAAAGCACTGGATGCATCTCCCTTATCACCACCATTGCCGGCAAAGTCCCCGTCAGTGAATCTGATCCTTTCTTCCTTGGAGCAGATGAATATGGTGCCAGCCAAGCAGAACGGACAGCGCTGATATGGGGAGCCCTTTGGGCCCTCCAAGACCACAACATCACACCGTGGGCCAAGCTGACCTTCGTCTTCGACAACACAGCAGCCGGTTTTTCAGCTGGTGGCCTCTGGAAGTTGGGGGAGGATCGCCTGTCCAGAAACATGCGAGGAGTACATCAACTACTTGCTACATATCGTATGCCATGGATTGTTAACTACCGACATCAAAAAAGCCATCAAGGTCACCCCTGGAATGAATTGGCAGACGTCCTGGCAGGACGTGCGGCAAAGGGCCTAGCAGGGGCGACAGAACCGCCCGTCCTGATTGCTTCAACGCTACAAGAAGCGGGACCAGAATGGCTATGGGTACTGGCGTCCCCTGCGATTACCAATGTCATGCCTATTGATGGGTCGGGAGCAATTCGATGGACGGAAAATCAATGGAAGCAATCTGGCCCAGCGATTTCATCCAAGGAGCTGATCCCATGTACGACAACTACTCTCAAAGGCGAGCGGGCTCAAATTAGAACGAGTTGTGTCACCGCCAACACACAGGGTATGTGCAACAAATACCCATTCTTCGAAGAGCAACTCCTTGACAGCTTCAACGTTGTTTGCCTCCAGGAGTCCAAGATGAAGGAGGGCTTCACCGAATCCTCCCGATTTCTTCGCTACGCTTCGCCTTCCAACAATGTCTGGGGATGTGAAATATGGCTCAACAAAATCTGGGGAATTGGACAGACAGCTGGAAAACCGCTCTTGATTGGCCGAGACGATGTTCGTGTCTTGATGTCAAAGCCCCGGATTCTGGCCATCGCTATAGACACCTCCTTGGCCAAATGCATCATATTGTCGGCCCATTGCCCACATCAACTAAGACCTCATACAAAAAAAATTTCCTTCTTCAATGACCTGGATGAATTGGCTGCGATGTTTGCGACCTATTCTTTGGTTCTCATCGGTATTGACCTAAACGGACGCGTGCCGGGCCAATTTGGATATGCCACGGGGACTATCGAAACGGACCCTCCGGATGAAATTGGTGAAAAATTTGCTGCCTGGGTTGATCAACAAGCCTTGGCAAATACCATCAACTTTCGAAGATGTGCATTCTGGACAGGAGCACACCTGGAGGCATACTTCCGGCAGCACCGCACGCCTGGACTATATATGTCTTGGAGGAAAGAGTTGGACGAGAGCGTGCCAATCATGGATCGCCCAGGACTTCGACCTGGGCAACAAACAGGAGGATCATTTCCCTCTCGCCTTGACTCTTGACTGGCAATCCAATATTGCTGGACCAGAGACAAGAATACAGCGGAAGCGAATAGACAAAGCCAAGCTGAAGAGCCCACAGGGTGCAAAGATCCTGCAAACAGAATTGGCTGGCTTCCATGGTCCTGCCTGGCAAGCAGACATTGATGTTCACTGCCGATGTTTGGAGATGAAATTGCATCAGGTAATTGATGAGCATTTTATTGCACCATCCAATGGACCAAGAGCCACGTACATCACAGCTGCGACTTGGGATCTTCGTTGTACCAGACTGGCGCTGAAGCGGCGGGTTCACATGACGAGTTGGGACAAGAAATGGATAGCCATACAAGCTGCGTTCCAGAAATGGCGCACTGGGACGGATCTGCTCAGCCAATGGTGGCACAAACGAGACCTCCTCTATGATGTCTACGCAGCTGCATTGTCCTTTTCGGGCTGGAGGTTGAAACAACAACTCCAGCAAGACAAAAACGCATACCTTGCTGATGTTGCAAAGGCATATGGCGGGCTCAATGGTTCTGACATCCAGAAGAAGCTCAAATCCGCTGGTATTGGGCGAAGAAGCAGAGCGACTGGCACCAAGAACCTCAGCCACATTCACGGACATGATGATGGACGGACACGAAGAGAAGAATTGGACACCCTATGGTTGGACCATTTCTCGAAACAAGAGATGGGGCAAGTCATGACCATTGATACATTCCTACAGGAGGCTGCGTCCAATACAGTGCCTATTGACGAGCTGTACATGGATGTTGACTTGGTGCCAACTTGCAATGAGGTAGAACGACTCTGCCAGTCCACTGCTACTGGCAAGGCTCCTGGCCTTGACAATCTGCCTGGCGAACTTTTCTGCGCCGCGCCGCAAGCGCTGGCGAGGTTTTACCAACCCCTGATGGCCAAGGCTATTCTGGCCATTCGGCAACCGATCCAGTGGCGTGGCGGCCTGCTGCACGACTGCTACAAAGGAGCCGGAAGCGCCACGGACCCAGATTCGTACCGCTCCCTCTTCGTCTCCTCTGTTGCAGGCAAAATGTATCATCGGCATCTACGCCAGAGACTTGGCAACTTCGCTGCTGACAACCTGGCAGACCTCCACCTAGGAGCTAAAAAAGGCGCTCCTGTAACCCTGGCGGCGCTGTCAGCCCTGCTGTTGACCAAATACTGCAAGGCGGACAAATGGTCATATGGATTGCTCTTCCTGGACATCAAATCAGCGTACTATAGAGTGGTGCGTGAACTTGCAGTTGGCCCTTTGGCGGACGACAGTACGATCATCAGGATTTTCCAAAGATTTGGGCTTGAAGCAGGAGACCTTCATGATCTGATGCAAACCATTAAGGATGGAGGCGTCTTTGCAGAATGCCACATGAGCAGCCATCTTAGGCACCTGGCTAAGGACCTCATGCACAACTCCTGGTTTGTAACACCGTACAGCAAGGGCAACTGCCTCAGTCGCACCGTCACAGGATCGCGGCCTGGAGAAACGTGGGCGGATTTGATCTTTTCATTTATCTTCAAGCGAGTCTTGGAAAGTGTGAGACAATATGCGACAGATGATGGCGCACTTCTTCAGCTGCCCTTCTCTGGTGAGCAGATGCCATGGGGGGTGCAGCAACAAGAAATGGTGGCTTTCCTTGCAGCAGCATGGGCTGACGATGCAGTCTTTCCTACGGCCGGCAAAGATGCACACGATATGGTCCAACAAATGCAGACCACTGCCAAGGCGGTGATGAGAGCATGTTTGGCGCATGGACTGGAGCCTAATCTAAAGCCGGGAAAGACTTCAATCCTTCTATGTCTCCGAGGCCGAGGTTCCAGAAAAACAGCAACCGAGTTCTTTGGGGATGGCGGCAAAAGCCTGGTTTGTACAAATGCGCAGGGTGAATTTCGCATCCCCGTGGTCCCACAATATAAACATCTGGGCGGTGTTCTGGATCATGGTGGTGATGGAATTGCTGAAGCAAGACGCAGAGCAGCTGTTGCCTCAGCTGCTTTTGAGGCCAAAGCTAAGCAGCTCTTCCTGAACAGCCATATCGACAAAGAGACCCGCTACAAGCTGTTCCCTGGAACTGTTGTCTCTACCTATTTCAACCTGGGCCTTTGGACCCCATTCGGAAAGGCGTGGGACATTCTCAGCAAATCATTTTCCAAATTGGCCAGGAAACTCCTGCGGCCAGATGTGGACAGAGACAACTTCTTCCGACTCCCCCCGGCGGTCGTGTTTGAAAAAACTGGAATCTATCCCCTCGAGATATATGCGGCTCAAAGACGGATTGGCTTGCTGAGAGGAATCATCATGGCTGGTGGAGATGTGTCATGGGCCTTGTTACAAACCGAGCGGCAATGGGTCCAGCAACTACAGATGGATTTTCACACAGTGCTGCCTTGCGCTGACAGACGGCCAGACTTCACACCTGCAACTTGGCCACTCTGGTGGCACCTCCTCAAGTCCGACTACGACAAGGTCAAAGATGGATACAAGAAAGGGGCTGCGTCTGCTTTCAAACAGTACCTGGCCAGAGAAGCTGTCAGGCTTCACCTGGCCCAGATGCATCGTGAAGCATATCGCTGTACTGGATACTTTCGTTCAGAGTACCCCTGGGTCTGCGCACCTTGTAGCAAAGGATTTGGGACGAAAGCAGGATTGGCAACGCATTTTTTTGCAGTACACGGTAGGCGTGCAGCATACCGATATACAGCCAGTGGATCTGTGTGCCGAAGCTGTGGTCGTGATTTTCATGGATACCCGCGGCTGCTTTTACACTTGCGTGCATCGGTGAAATGTGTGATGACCCTACGGTCCCAGGGTCATCTACTGCCAACACCGCATCCTGGAATAGACAGCAGATTCTGGCGGCAAGCTTGTACCGACCAGTACAATCCTGCACCTCCGAGACAGGTGCAACCACCAGTGCCATTTCCGGAAGCAGCAGCAGTGATGATGCATGAGATCGTGGACCAAGCATACTATGACATTTGCAACCTGTTCTTGGACCTAGGCGAGTTTGATGACCAGATCGATGGCCACGCTTTCCTCCTTGAGGCCTTTGCGAAGTTTCCCCTATTTCCAGCAGAATGTTTCCGAATAGCTGCAAGGATAAGGGAGGACCTGCGTCAGCTGAAAGAGGCGCAAGTCGTGGCTATCTGGC
This sequence comes from Symbiodinium natans, assembly GCA_905221605.1. NCBI lineage: Eukaryota > Dinophyceae > Suessiales > Symbiodiniaceae > Symbiodinium > Symbiodinium natans. Next base: position 110,394 of record CAJNDS010002421.1, read on the forward strand.
CAATTGAACAGTACAACTGGATGATGGACAGCTTGCAGGAGTTTGAGGACCGCTTCACAGGATTTGCATTCGATGAAACAGATGAGATGATTCTGGATGATCTAGGCGCTTTCACGCTGGATACAGACTGGCATGCGATGATTAGACATCTGGATAGGCAGAGGCCATCGCAGGTGACCCCTGAAGTTACATTTCGGCTGAGCTGTGATTGGGAAGCAGGCTTTTCACAACCCAGTAATGTAATGGATGTGCCTGCCCTGTGTGAGGTCTCGCACTCTGCCAAACTTTTGAGAAGAGTTTGGGGGCGCATCGTACAGGGGTATCCAACATACCTAGCAGCCCCAGCGACCTTCCGACAACATGCGCTTTTTGCGCCTTTCAAGGCGGCTGCTGAAGGGCATCGCCTTTACATCATTGCAACATAATTAGAGCAGCGACATCACTAACAGTCTGGAACAAGGGAACAAGGGTTTAGGGCTTAGGGACACCCCCGAAACGGATCACGAGTTGAAGCCCTAAACTCTCCTCTTTTCGGAGACTGCCCTATCACTAGGGTTTAGGGTTTAGGGTTTAGGGTTTAGGGTTTAAGGTTTAGGGTTTAGGGTTCATAGGTTCAGGGTTCGTAGGTTCAGGGTGCGCAGGGCTTTAGGGTTCATAGGTTTAGGGGTTAAAGGCTTAGGGGTTTCATAGGTTCAGGGTTAAGGGTTCATAGGTTCACAGGTTCACAGGTTCACAGGTTCACAGGTTCATAGGTTCATAGATTCATAGGTTCACAGGTCTCGGGTTTCGGGTTTCGGGCTCATAGGCTTCGTAGGTCCTCACTTTGACACTTGGGCATCCGCTGAGGAACCTTCACGTGGATCTCGAGCGAGCACGCAACGAGTTCCACTACCTGCGAGAGATGACCACCAGGCTCATAGACGTTGGGAAACCCTAAGCCCTAAGCCCTAAACACAAAAACTCTAAACCCTAGCCCCTAAACCCCAAACGAGGTTTTTCCCTGAGCTTGCTTGCTTGAGTCTTGCGGCACAAGTCCACTCTCTCTGAACCGCCATGTTTCCAGCCCCTAAACCCTCAACCCGAAACCCGAAGGGTGTGATAAGGAAGGCTTGCGATGCCGACATGGGTTGTTTAGGGCTTGGGAGCCCTATTGGGCTTGGGGGTGTAAGAAGCCAATGTGGGCTTCTGGATGGAAGCCGGCTTTAGGGTTGAGGCATTAATTGAAGCTCTTCAGGGGTTGGGGTTCGTTTGGGGTTTGGGGTTTGGGGTTTGGGGTTTGGGGTTTAGGGTTTCTTATCGAGCTATGCTCAGATACCAGACCATCCACCACACCTTCTGGTCGAACGTTGTGCCGTGGCGGGCAGGACATTCATGGCTTTCGCACAGCAACCTGTTTTGAGATCCCCACACAAGCACCTATATTTATCTTTATATATATATATATATGTATATATATATACATATCCATATATAGATATATATGCATATGTGCTTATGCGTATACGCATATTAAATATGCACATACCTATATATATATATATGCACACATGCTTCGAAGGGTGTTTTCTAATGTAACTATGTGCACCTGTGCTTGTGCGTGTTCTCAAGAACTTAGACAATCAAAGCGCGCTTCTACCCCAAGCGCTGTTGCTATTACTACTACTTCTACCACGACGACAACGACGACGCCTGCTGCTGCTGCTGCTGCTGCTGCTGCTGCTGCTAAGACGACCACTTCTACTAGGACTACAATAAACGTTAAGACAATCATATACAGCATTGGGCATGGTATATGGACAGGAAAACATGTGTCAAGTGGTACCTCATGATGACGGGCTCATATATATATATACACATGTATATGCATATGTAAATGTATATGTATATGTATATGTATATGTATATGTATATGTATATATATATATATATATAATATAGATATCCTTTGATATACAGATACATGCCTACGTATGCACGTGAATCGGTTGTTCTCGAGAGACTACCCCGTCAAGTGATGTTTTGGCTAAGGGTGCTTGTGCGCTTTCGCTAGTGTCCCTGAGCCCTAAACCCTAAACCCTAAACCCTAAACCCCAAACCCTAAAACCTAAGTCCCCGAACCACAGAACCCCTGAACCCCTGAAACCCCAAACTCCACGAAGCCCAGGCCTTGGCTTTCTGGCTTGGCTTTTGGATTGCGCTGATTGGACTGCCGAAGCTCAGCTGGGTTTAGGGTTTAGGGTTTAGGGTTGACCCCCCTATTGCTGCACTGGAGCGGTGCAAACAGTTGTGATGTCGTCGTGAGCAACAAGTGCAGCAGGAGCCATTGAACCAACTGTCGATCGTCGAATCCTTTCGGGCTCTAGCCCAAATGACAAGGGATGATGATTTCTTCTCTTGCTTAGCCATGCGGGGGGGTTTTTCTGTGATCCGTCAAGCTTCAAAATGCGGCTGAGACATGGGTTGCAGCCTCTTCACCGCAAAGGTCGATCTCCCACTAATGTGGCCCGGGATCGTCGCCGGCGGGCAGATTGGCTTATCAGAAGGGCAGGCCGGCGTGAGACAGTGCCAAAGGAACGCATCTGGCTGTTGGACAGGCTCTGCAAGTCATGTGAGGGCGCAAATGGAGCATTTGCGCGTTTCTCTCGGCGCTTCAATGCATTGCCAGTAGCATCTGTTGGAAGGTCGCGAGAGATTTTTCCCATGGGTGACGTTGGTGAAGCCGTTATTGGGTTTTTGCAGTTGAAGGTTTGGCACGAGAAAATCATGTGCAGATTCGTGAACCTCGTCATCATGATCCTAAACTTTCTGTTTGGGGTCGGCGCCTCTTCCATGAAGCCGCCCAGAATGACGACTGCTCAAACCGACGTGGCTCGGCGCATTGCGGATCGCTGCAACGACTTCTACAATCGCTTGCAGGGTGCAGATGATGGGTCATGGGAGCACTTGCTTCCGGACTGGGTGCCTGGTGTCGTGAAGCCAGAGGGCCCGAAATATGCAGCTCTTATATGTGATGCCGTGGACGTCCTTGACAGCTGCGGGATGCTCGACCCCCTGCCGTACCTGCCTGCAGCCTCACGCGTGTTGCTGTCAGATGCTTCTGCCGTTTTCCCTGCGCCTCCTCCAGGCTTGGCGCAGTTTGACAGTATTCCCGATGCTGACAGACCCGAGTACGTCAAGCTGGTGGCCAAGCAGTTGCGCAGTGGAAAGTTAGGCCTGCGCACTTCTGTGTCCGGTGGCGGCACTGTGCTGGTGGTGACAAAGCCTGGCACTGGAAAGCTGCGCGAGATTTGGCATGGAAAACGTGTCTCGCAGGCTGCTGCCCAGCCCTTCTCGCCACGGCATCTGGCTTCACCGACGGCTTTGCTGCATATGGAGGCCAGTGCGGACAAGCCTCTCCGCGTAAGCAAACGTGATGCAAAGTGTTGGTTCGACCAGTTGGCCCTGCCGGAAGAACTCCGGGAATGGATGGGCAGGCCGCCCGTCAGCCTTGAGGAGCTTGAGCAGTACGGCGGCATGAGCAAATCCGAAGTGGCACTGCATGCGCAGTCGGCCGTTGATGACGCTGAGAGGTTGTTTCCTGTGTCGCACGTTTGGCCCATGGGCTTCTCCTGGTCATCCCATATTGCCCAAGAGGTGCTGCTCTCGTGCTGTCGGGAGGCAGGCCTTGGGGAGGATTGCGTGCTAGCGTGCGATGCGCCCACTCCTTCCCAGTTTGCTCACGTTTTTGCTGCTGCCACAGACGATGCAATGTTTTTCAGCAATGCTGGACCTGGGGTGACGAGCAGCTGCGCGCAGCGCTTCGACAAAGTCATGGCGGAGCGTGGGGCAATCAAGCACCCAGGCAAGGATGTGGACGACGAGCTGGACGCCACTTGCGTGGGCGTGCGGCTGGAAGGTGGCACACATTTGGCGGCGCCCCCGGCACGATGCTTGGCGCTCACCATCCTCGTGTTGGCCCTTGCGGACGCTTCCTATGCCTCACCGAAGGAGGTTCACTCGGCCTTGAGCATGCTGCAGTGGTACGACTTGCTGAGGCGTCCTAAGTTGTCTACTTACCAGAAGGTTTACTCCTTCGTTCAGTATCCTGAAGCCACGACCCTGCACCGCATTCCGCCCGAGGTCGTGGAGGAGCTGCTAATGGGCTTGGTTCTTGGTGTCTTTTGGAAAGCGGACCTCTGCAGACCATTCCTTCCTTTGGTGGCTGCGTCCGACGCGAGCACAGAGTATGGATTCGGGGCATCAGTGGCCCGGCTACCGCAAGACAAAGTTCGCGAGCTGGCAAGAGTTGCTGAGAAGCAAGGCACTTTTGTCACTCTGGACAGCGGCAAGGACTACACGGCGAGGACAGGAGTCGAGCACAAGCTGGGTCTTCCGAAAGCTGCTTTCGTGCACGTCTTCAGCGTCAAGAAGAAGCGTGACGCGCATATCAACATTCTGGAGGGTGAAGCCTTCGTGGTGTTGCTGCGCTGGCTCTTGCGCTGTCGGAGCAGACACTGTTCGAGGATCGTCATCTTGGTGGACTCAGCAGTCTGGCAAGGCGCGGCAGCGAAGGGGAGGTCTTCTACATCATTGAACAGGTTGCTTCGCAAGGTCGCAGCTCTGACGATGGCAGGTGACCTTCACCTGTACTTGGTGCTAGTGCCTTCAGCAGAAAACCCAAGCGATGAACCATCCAGAGGTGTTCGCGTCCGGAAGACAAAGTCAAAGAGACGTCCAAAGACCCCAAGTTTCCGCCAACTGCTGTCTACATTACATGCGGCGGCAATGGCAGCGGGTGCATCAGCAGTGCCTGCGAGCTTTGGAGCAGAAGAGTTGTTGTTTTGTTTTTGGAATTTGTTTGGTTTGTTGGCCTGGCTGTAGCTGGTTAGCCGCCGTTCTACGTTGAGTTGAGCTGGAAGTGCAAACTAGTCAGCCTTGTGCCGGTGCCATCAACAGAGTTTTGCTTTTTCATGAATCTGCCGCTTCCGTCTGGGCCATCCGGGCTTCATGCTGATGGTTCCTGATCGGGTACCTCCTTGCGAAAGTTGCTGCGGGCGCACAAGGAGTGGTTGCGCTGTCCTCTGATATGGCCAGGCTTGCGGAGTGCTTGACAGCCTGTCCATGGAAGGGGCTCGAAGGCGTGAGCAAGGTGCCGTTTAGCCCTTAGGCTGGCTTCTTGCAACCAAAATTGGCGGCCAATGACGCCCACTGGCTGCCGTTGGCCAGGGCTGTGGGGGTGGGCATTCTTGTGATGTGTATCTGGGCTCGCGGTGGTCAGCCAGCACATTTCTTGCTTGATCTCTACTTCCTGGCAGATGCATGGCAGGCGTAAAACACTGCGACGGCATTCAGATGCCTCAGGGTCAAGGGTGACAGCGAGCATGACAGCAATGACCCCCCTATTGCTGCACTGGAGCGGTGCAAACAGTTGTGATGTCGTCGTGAGCAACAAGTGCAGCAGGAGCCATTGAACCAACTGTCGATCGTCGAATCCTTTCGGGCTCTAGCCCAAAGGACAAGGGATGATGACTTCTTCTCTTGCTTCCCGCCCTTCCCGTCCCACACGGGGCATTCTTGTGATGTGTATCTGGGCTCGCGGTGGTCAGCCAGCACATTTCTTGCTTGATCTCTACTTCCTGGCAGATGCATGGCAGGCGTAAAACACTGCGACGGCATTCAGATGCCTCAGGGTCAAGGGTGACAGCGAGCATGACAGCAATTAGGGTTTAGGGTTTAGGGTTTAGGGTTTAGGGTGTAGGGTGTAGGGCTAAGGGGGTGGGTGGGTGGTGGGGGGATTGCGCAGAGCGACAACTTACAAACTCAACACAGAGCTTGAACCCTAATGCCCTGAAATTTCAACCCTGAACTCTTTACCCGTAAGCCTGTTTTTTCTTTGAGGGGGGGGGGAGGGTGTGTGCAATCAGGGTATTTTGTTTGGTGATGTGGGGTGGGAGTGCTTGAAGGGTTCCTACTTTGGATGTTCCCCCGTATACTCATTACTAACAGTCCTTCCGAGCCCTAAACCCTAAACCCTAAACCCTCGAAACCCTAGACCCTAGACCCTAAACCCTAAACCCTAAACCCTAAACCTTAAACCCTAAACCCTAAACCCTAAACCCTAAACCCTAAGCCCTAAGCCCTAAACCCTAAACCCTAAACCCTGAACCCTAAACCCTAAACCCTAAACCCAAAGCCCTAGACCCTAGACCCTAAACCCTAAACCCTACACCCAGAACCCTAAACCCTAAACCCTAAACCCTAAACCCTAAACATCCGAAGTTCCTACTATCAAGAGCAATGGGAAGGCAACAAAGAGGCCTGCCCTGCTGAAAGCCGGATCTTGCTCATCCCCCTCCTCTTGATCTCTGCTCCAAGATCCTAAACCCTAAGCCCTAAGCCCTAAGCCCCAAGCCCTAAGCCCTAAGCCCTAAGCCCTAAGCCCTAAGCCCTAAGCCCTAAACCCTAAACCCTAAACCCTAAACCCTAGCAAACGTGCCACACAAACAAGTCCTCTTGCTCCAGCATCGTTTTAAGATTAGGTCCTGTTGTGAACCCCAAACCCCAAACCCTAAACCCTGGACCTCAAACGCTAAACCCTAAACCCTAAACCCTAAACGCTAAACCCTAAACCCTAAGCCCTAAACCCTAAACCCTAAACCCTAAACCCTAAACCCTAAACCCTAAACCCTAAACCCTAAACCCTAAACCCTAAACCCTAAACCCTAAACCCTAAACCCTAAACCCTGCTGCTGAGGCGTGGCCAGGGCAGTTCTACCTGTGGGTGTGGCTCCAAGCTGACCGGAGACAGGGTTTGTGTACCCCCTTGAGATTACACTTGGGATGTTCCCCCTTATGCGAACAGTCCTTAGTAGGGATTGTAGTACCACCTATTGTAAGGCATAGGCATCAAAAAAAAAAAAATAAGCATCAAAAAGAAAAATAATAGGGATCAATAAAAAAAATAATAGGCATCAAAAAAAAAAATAAGCCATCCGGCCCACCTGCGTGGTCCTCTGGTCCCGTGGTCCTCTGGTCCCGTGGTCCTCTGGTCCCGTGGTCCTCTGGTCCCGTGGTCCTCTGGTCCCGTGGTCCTCTGGTCCCGTGGTCCTCTGGTCCCGTGGTCCCCTGGTCTTGTGGTCCCCTGGTCCTCTGGTCCTCTGGTCTGCTTGTCTGTCCGCCTGGTCCTGCGGGTCCTATGCGTATAAATAAATAATTAAATTAGACAAATAAGTAAAAATCAATAAAATAAATATATATATATATATTATATACACACGATAGTGAAGATCAACGTGTGTGTATATATATATATGTATGTATGTATGTGCATATATATATATATATATATACATATTACATAATACACATTACATTACACATTACCTATTATATACTATACATTATACATTATATAATATATATTATACATTATATATTATGTATTATGTATTATGTATTACGTATTCTGTGTTATGCATTATGTATTATGTATTAATTATGTATTATGAATTCTATATTATGTTTTATGTTTTATGTACTATGTATTATGAATTATATATTATATGTTTTATATTATGTATTCTGTATTATGTATTATGTATTATGTGTTATGTATTATGTATTATATGTTACATATTTATTATGTCGTATGTACTATGTATTATATATTATATATATTATTTTTATCTTATATTATTATATTATATAATATTATTATCTTATATATTATATATTATATAATATAATATTTATATATATTATATTACTATATGTGTTATACTATATTGTATAATAGTATACTATACATATATTTTATATTAAACATTATATTATGTATATACATATTGGACACTTTACTTATATATAGTGTACATACTTATTTATATATATAGATATATATGTATATTTTATATTTATATTTTCATATTGTCGTACATGATATATATGTGTATGTTATATAAATAAGTATATATAAATATGAATAAATAAATCAATATAAATAAAGATATATATATATATATTGTGCACAATTATATACTGCATATAATGCATAATATAAAGTATATAATATATAATATATACTGTATACATAATATACAATATATAAAATATATAATATTATTTATTATTAATTAATTTATTATTTATTATTCATTATATAGTATATTTTATATATTATGTAGTATGTATTATATATTGTTCTTTGAAGCCATTGGAATGCAAAGAAAATGGAAGTTTTTTGCTTAAAACATGTAGAAGTAGAGTTTTTCCGATGGAAACATAGAGATAATACAGGATTTCTCATGAAAACGTGAAGACAGTAGACGTTTTCTTGTGGGAGTATGAAGAAATAGAGGTTTTCCCATTGAAAGATCGAGAAACTAGAAGGTTTTCCAACCACTACCACCACTTCTACGCATCGTGCGAACATTGTTTGCAAATGGGGGGGGCTGCGCCCCCCCCAACCCCCCCGCTGTTTTTTTTAAGCTGTGCAAAGCGTGCTGCAAAGCCAAGTGGGGGGGTGTGGGGGGGGGGGGCTGCGCCAACCCCAACCCCGCCGCGTTTTTATCAAGCTGTGCCACTGCAAAGCGTGCTTTATGAATCTTGTTGAAGCCATTGGGATACTAAAAAGTTTAAGTTTTTCTTAAAATACATGCAAATAGAGGTTTTCCGATGGAAACATAGAGATGATAGAGGTTTCCTATGAAAACGTGAAGAAAATAGAGGTTTTCTTGTGGGAATATGAAGAAATAGAGGTTTTCCTATTAAAAGATCGAGAAAATAGAAGGTTTTCCAACCACTACCACCACCCACTACTACCCATCGTGCGAGCATTGTGTTTGCAAATGGGGGGGCCCCCCCCCCCCAACCCCCCCCCCAACCCCCCTAACCCCCCCCCCCACCCCCCCCCCACCCCCCCCCCCCCCCAACCCCCCAACCCCCCCCCCCCCCCCACCCCCCCCCCCCAACCCCCCCCCCCAACCCCCCCCCCCCCACCCCCCCAACCCCCCCCCCCCCCCGCTGTATTCCAAAAGGAAAATGGGTTATTTTTTTTTTGATGCTTATTTATTTTTTTTTTGATCCCTTGGGGTTATTTTTTTTTTGATGCTTATTTATTTTTTTTTTGATCCTTCACCCCCTCGGGAGATGTTCAGTCTTTCGGGCACTACCCCTTAAGCCCTAGACCCTAAACCCCAAAACTCCAGGCCTGACACCCCAAAGCCCTAAAACCCTAAACCCCTAAGCGGTGTAACTGGGTGCAGGGGCATCATGGAAAAAAGGGACCCAGCCCCATAGGAACCCCCTAAACCCTAAACCCTAAACCCTAAACCCTAAGCCCTAAACCCTAAGCCCTAAACCCTAAACCTTAAATGGGAGTCAGTAGTTCAGGCTTGGAGCTCTGGGGTTTGGGTGTTTCGGGGTTTTGGGCTTTTGGGTTTAGGGCTTAGGGTTTAGGGGTTAGGGTTTAGGGTTTAGGGGTTTGGGTTGGGAGCTTAGGGTTTAGGGTTTGGGGTTAAGGGTTTGGGGTTTAGGGTTCCGAGGGTTTAGGGTTTAGGGTTTACGGCACAGAGCCCGGGGTGTAAGGTCTAGAAACCTGGCGGGCCGGAGGTCAGACAAACCAGACGGCTGAGCTCATGGCCTTGCGCGGCCAGGAATGGGCACCTGAGCTGACTGTCGGCCAAACCCAAACTCCTTAAACCCGGAGCCCTAAAGCCCCCTAAACCCTAAACCCGTAAGCCCTAAAACCCCCTAAGCCCTAAACCCTAACCCGAAAACCCTAAAGCCTAAGCCCCTAAACGTATAGACCTGGAATCCTAAACCCTCAACCTTGCCCCAAACCCTAAGCCTCAAGCCCCAGAGGTCATTTAAGGAAGCCTCAGGAAGGGTTAGGGTTTGGGGTTTGGGGTGGACACCAAGTGTAGTGTTGCTGAAACGGGTTGTGGTTGAAGGTGCGCTCCCCCCCCCTCTCCCCAGTGTTGGAGCAGCGATTGATCAACCCTAAACTCTAAACCCTAAACCCTAAACCCTAAACCCTAAGCCCTTAGCCCTAAAGCCTAAAGCCTAAAGCCTAAAGCCTAAAGCCTAAAGCCTAAAGCCTAAAGCCTAAAGCCTAAAGCCTAAAGCCTAAAGCCTAAAGCCTAAAGCCTACACCCTAAACCCTAAACCCTAAACCCTAAACCCTAACCCCACGCTGAGGATCATTACTGGTGCGATCTGAAGGAGAATGGAATGACGAATGAGGATCTGGAAAATGTTACGTCTTGTGACACCCAGAGCCCCTGCTGCACGGTCAGCTGCCCCTTAGGAAGCCTGGTGTGCTACTGCCCTTAGCCCTAAACCCGAAACCCTCAACCCTAAACCCTAAACCCCAAACCCTAAACCCTCAACCCTCAACCCTCAACCCTAAACCCATCTAAACCCTAAACCCATCTAAACCCTAAACCCTAAACCCTAAACCCCAAGCGCCAAGCCTGACGCCCCAAACCCAAGCCCTAAACCTCCGGGTTCCCAGATGACACCGCACTTAGACAGGGCTTAGACTTAGGCACTCTGGACCAGAGTCGAAGGCCCCAGTTTAGGGTTTAGGGTTTAGGATGTATTTAGGGTTTAGGGTTTAAGGCTTAGGGCTTAGGGCTTAGGGCTTAGGGTTTAGGATGTTTTTAGGGTTTAGGGTTTAGGTTTTAGGGTTTAGGGTTTAGGATGTTTTTAGGGTTTTGGGTTTAGGGTTTAGGGTTCCAGGAGTACCGACCCCCAGCGGAGCGGCGCAGTCACCGAAGGAATGGTGTCATGAGACAAGAAAGAAAAAATGTCGGAAGGCAGGACATCAACCTACGCCAAAGGGGCCCATTGTGGTAATTACTTGAAGGTTCATAGGTGCGTTAAGTCGGGTACACGACCTCCAAAATGAGTTTACAGGAACCTCCAGGTATGCTTACACACCCTGGGCTTACCCTAAACCCTAAACCCTAAACCCTAAGCCCTAAACCCTAAATCCTAAACCCTAAACCCTAAACCCTGAACCCTAAACCCTAAAGCTCGAAACCCCTAGACTTGGGGCTGTTCCCCCGTATACTAACAGTCCTTAGTAGGGATGCTTGTACCCTGTTAATACATATGAAGGGCTGTTGGCATAAGGGGGAACATCCCAACCCAAAACCCTGAACCCTGAACCCTAAACCCTAAACCCTAAACCCTGAACCCTAAACCCTAAACCCTAAACCCTAAACCCTAAACCCTAAACCCTACACCCTAAACCCTAAACCCTAAACCCTAAACCCTAAACCCTGAACCCGGCATGGAATCATAGTGTGGAGGTGCAAAAGCGCTATCGCTTTGGGCCCTGACGTGGCTCGCGGGGATGGAAGCAGGGGAAACGTAGTAGTTTATCTTTTCAGTCCGCTGAAACTATTCGTAGGGTTTCAGGGTTTCGGGCTAGGGTTCCGGGTTCTCTAACCAAGGTTCTTTAGTCCCTCTAGGGTGCGGCACTCCTAAACTAAGCTTAAATAAGGACAAGGGAAACCCTGAGTTCGAGGAGAGAGCACCCTTGCTCAGTATGCCAAAGCGGCACTTTTTCGGGCCCCTGACCCTAAACCCTAAACCCTAAACCCTAAACCCTAAACCCTAAACCCTAAACCCTAAACCCTAAGCCCTAAGCCCTAAGCCCTAAGCCCTAAGCCCTAAGCCCTAAGCCCTAAGCCCTAAACTCCAAACTCGAAACCCTAAACCCTGCAGCTGCAGTAAGGAACGCCGTCGAGAGGCGCGACTACGAAACCCAGGCGTTCTTGAATACTTCCAGGCTTGGCCGACACGACCGCCCACTTCGGCGGTTTAGGGTTCAGGACTTCGGGTTTGAGGGATACGTATCAGGATTCGTATGAGGAGGAGGAGGAGGAGGGGTAGGAGTAGGAGCAAGAGCAGGAGTAGGAGTAGGAGTAGGAGTAGGAGGAGGAGTAGTAGTAGTAGTAGTAGTAGTAGTAGTAGTAGGAGGAGGAGTAGTAGTAGTAGTAGTAGTAGTAGTCGTAGTAGTAGTAGTAGTAGTAGTAGTAGTAGTAGTAGTAGTAGTAGTAGTAGTAGTAGTAGTAGTAGTAGTAGTATGTAGTAGTATGTAGTTGTAGTAGTAGTAGTAGTAGTAGTAGTAGTAGTAGTAGTAGTAGTAGTAGTAGTAGTAGTAGTAGTAGTAGTAGTAGTAGTAGTAGTAGTAGTAGAGGAGAAGAGTAGTAGTAGTAGTAGTAGTAGTAGTAGTAGTAGTAGTCGTCGTCGTCGTCGTCGTCGTCGTCGTCGTCGTCGTAGTAGTAGTAGTAGTAGTAGTAGTAGTAGTAGAAGTAGAAGTAGAAGTAGAAGTCGGATTCGTATCAGTATCAATCTTCGTCAGATGTTCTTACGTGTAGCATGGCCCGAGCGACAACACATCCTGCATGCCAGATGTCTTGTTCGAAGTGAAGCGTCGTCGCACTCCTTGCTGAGACACGCCGGAGCAAGGAAATGAATATGGGGTTTCCGAAAATGAGGGATCTTGTGTTGGAGGTTCCTTTCCATAGGTATTACTCTTGATTGTCAAGCCTGAACGTATGGATTCACCTGTCCCCCACCGACCTCGTTCAATAGGCAAGAGTTCGGGTTCGTTCCTTTGAAGGAGCCCGTTTGGCAAAGTCTGTGGATATCGGCCTGGACGTCGGTATTTCCCGATCCACAAGAGATTCTGGAATCACGGCAGCTGTTTCAGACAATGCCCGCATGCTGTGTTTTGTCACTAGGCATTTGGCCAGTGGTTTGTGGAGAGACATGACCGTGACTAGCTTGTGAGACTTTGGACTTATGCAGCTGCCACGCGTTCTCTGTCACGCCCGCAAAGGGCCTAATTCTGTTTGCTCGTTAGCCCCAAGCCCAAACCCCAAACCCCAAACCCCAAACCCTACACCCTAAACCCTAATCCCTAAACCCTCAACCCTGAACGCTCAACCCTAAACCTTGTCCCCAGTGCTTGGGAATCGCTTGCATGGCACTGCTTGTCAACGCCAAGGATCGGCAATGCAGAGGGCTTCTTGGCATCCACAGAGGCTTTAGGCACCCCTCTATAAAGCCCCAAAGATTGTGTAAGGTTTAGGGTTTAATTAGGGGGTTTAGGGTTTAGGGTTTAGGGTTGAGGGTTTAGGGTTTAGGGTTTAGGGTTTTGGTCAATATGCTCTTGCTCCGAGGCAACTACTTTCCGACTTTGAACGGGAACAAGGCTGTCTATGCTGTACCCCTCAATGCACCTTGGCAAGGTTGAGAAACGTCAGGAGCCCTCTTCACCCCCTAAACCCCAAACCCTACACCCTAAACCCCAAACCCCAAACCCTAAACCCTAAACCCTAAACCCTAAACCCTACTAAACCCTAAGCCCTACACCCAAACCCTACACCCTACAGCCCCAGACCCTATAAGCGCTCTCAGCCACTCTAGCTTTTGAGAGTCACTCCCGCGCCCAATTCCCAGGGCTTTTGGGGCCTGACTGCAAGGTTTCAGGGTTTAGGGTTTTGGGGTTTAGGGTTTAGGGTTTAGGGTTTAGGGGTTTGGGGTTATTCACCTTGAATGAGCCAAGTTCACAGACCAGCCCATCCTGGACGCATGGCAGCAGCAGCGTGGGGGGGGGGGGGGGGGGGTTGAGGGCGGGTGAGCGCGGAGCTTGATGAACATAGGGGTCGGAGTAATTAGTACTAGTAGTATACTCTAATCACCCCCCCCCAAAACCCGATTCTAATTATTCAGGCCCCTATATTGCGTGGGTTGTTTGCTTAGGGTTTTGTGTGGGGTTAGAGGGCTTTTCAGGGCCTGGGGTTTTCAAGGGGTTTGGGTTTTTAGGTGTGGGGGTTTGATCTCTAGCTTGTTGGGGTTGCGTCGTGCCTTGAGGGTGCTCAGGATAGCTGGACCCTATTCTTCGGACTGCTTGAAGGAGGTTGCGATTTCTGGCTTAGGTCTTCAGGCTAGCAATATTCAATATAGCCTCTCATACACGGTTTTTTTTTAGACCCAGCACGATGCTGCTGCTTCAAGGGGGAGTGAAGACTTTGTCTTTGTACTTCTGGCACAGTCGGACGACCCCTATGTTTGAGTATTACCACGTCATTGTCTGTATTGGCCCCTGAACTACACCCCAAGACCCTAAACCCTGACCCCGCAAGCAATTACATTCACTGAAGCATGAGTTGACCCGGAACAGGACATTGGCGGCATCTGCCCTTAACCCCAATGCCCTAAAGCCCTGAACCCTAAACTCCCCAAAGGCCTAAAGCCCGAAACCTTAAGCCCCGGCCTAAACCCCAAACCCCAAACCCCAAACCCTAAACCCCAAACCCTAAACCCTAAACCCTAAACCCTAAACCCTAAACCCTAAACCCTAAACCCTAAACCCTAAACCCTAAACCCTAAACCCTAAACCCTGAACCCTAAACCCTAAACCCTTCCGGAACAGGACTACGGGGCCATCTGTCTCCACATGTGCGAAGAAAATCGGAACTGCACTTACTGGTCGTGGAAGGACATGACCAATGGTCGCGGCCTCGGTTCATCTTTTTTTGTGGGGTTTAGGGTTTAGGGGGGTTTAGGGTTTAGGGTTGCATCGGGGTTTAAGCATTTAAGGGTCTAGGCGGTGTGCCCTTATCTGACATGCCAGGAGCCTGGTACCTCAACCCCCGTAACCCTAAACCCTAACCCTAAACCCTAAACCCTAAACCCTTAACCCTAGACCCTAAACTCTAAACCCTACACCCTACACCCTCGACCCTACACCGCGTCCGCAGCGCGAGGTAACATCTTCGGCGGCACCTGCGAGTTTTACAACAACCAGGCCAGCATGAGCTGTGGGGGGGGGGGGGGGGATGCTATAAAGGCAACCTGCGTGTTGCCCTAGACCCGGAGCCCTAAACCCTAAGCCCTAAGCCCTAAACCCTAGGCCCTAAACCCTAAACCCTAAACCCTAAACCCTAAACCCTAAACCCTAAACCCTATGGCCCTAAACCCTCAACCCCTATGCACCAGAAAGGTTGTGAATCCTGAGGCCATTATCGACACGAGGCTCACCTACAACTGGCAACGCTTTATCGGTGGAAGCTGCCAGCCCCCTGTCTTGCAAGAAATTTGGGCGTTAGGGTCCAAGGTTTTGGGGTTGAGGGTTTAGGGTGGTTCAGGCTCACTGATCATAATTTTTCCCCCAAAATAGCGCATGCCCTTACACACTGCAAGAATATTGGCCCTAAACAGCAAACCCCTAAACCCCTAAACCCCCAAACCCCCAAACCCCTAAACCCCTAAACCCCTAAACCCTAAACCCTAAACCCTAAACCGCAGCAATGTTGTAAACCTTAATTCTAGGAACCCGCTAAACGGTGACCCCTACACTGCGCAACGGTGGCTCTTGGAGTGGATATGAGGTCCAACGCCAAGCGGAACTTCTACTGCCTGCCAAACATGTATGGGAGGCGGCTTTGGGGGGGCGATTGCGGGCGGTTCGGGGTTTGGGGTTTGGGGGTTTAGGGTTTAGGGTTTAGGGTTTAGGGTTTAGGGTTTAGGGTTTAGGGTCAGGGTTCCGAGTTGAAGCTTGTTGTCACAGTCGTAGTAGTCGCAGTGTAGTCGTCGTAGTAGTGGTCGTAAACGGAAGAAGCGCACATCATGACAGGAAGCCTCACGTGTCTAGCAAAACGCATGTAACGTTCAGTATGATAATCATCTGGGTAGCCCCTTGGGGACATTTTATTGTGTATATTTCCCTGATTGGGTTTAAGAGGATCACATTACAAGATATTTTTCAGAGCAACTTAGTCAATGACAGGGCTTGGGGGGCGCCCCGTTGGGATGAATTGCTTGGGATGTTCCCCCTTATCTAACAGTCTTAGTAGGGAGTATCGTACCTCCAACCAGGTTCCTCCCCACAGTCCTGAGAGTCGCCCAGGCAACGAATGTTCCTCAAAAACGGAAGACAGGCCCTACCCCTTCGCCCTCCCGGGAAGTTGTTAAGGGGTTTAGGGTTTAGGGTTTAGGGTTTAGGGTTCAGGGTTTAGGGTATAGGGTTTAGGGTTTAGGGTTTAGGGGCTTGGGGTAACATGGCCATGCATGGGCCCGGAAGACTCCCTTGATCTGCAGGATGGAGACCGACACCTTGCTGACGGAGCCGCCACATCTCAGGCAATGTGGCGGGCTTGGGGATTCGGGTTTAAGTTGGGATGTTCCCCTTATCTCCTCAATAGGGGTTATACTAGCCCCTATGATAATCCCTATTAAGGACTGTTAGGATAAGGGGGAACATCCCAAGATTTAGGGTTTCAGGTTCAGGGTTTGGGGTTTGGGGTCCGATTTGTGTTGCGGCGAGGTCATCCGATGATGTTCTAAATCGCAAGATGCTGAAGCTTTATTATGTGCTCACCTGCCGAATACAGACATGGACAACGTCTTAACAATTCGCTTGCACGCCTATCCATGTGTCCTAAAATGTTTTCAGTATTCAGTATGTGCATAATTCTTTTGATACTTAGCCTTAGATGTTCTAGATTGTAGACAGCGAGGATAAACATAAGCATGTAAATATAGATTTACACATATATATATATATGTGCAGTTATATCTATCTATCTATCTATATATATATATATATGTAAAAAACAATTCTGCCCCCCGCCCCACCCCGCCCCCGCCTGTCCGCCCCGCCCCACCCCACCCGCCCCGCCCTCCCCACCCCGCCCACCCCACCCCCCCTTCAGGCCTCGGCCCACACTTTTACACGTCTATATACACATACATATGCACGTGCATACATACGTACGTGCGTACGTGTACGTATCTACGTACGCAGGTATGTGTAGGTGTCCATGTACATGTGCTGTCTTGGAGGTTCATGGTACTTCATCACCAGTTATAGCTTATGACTGTACTTGTAACAATATAAGGGCACTTAAGGGGCTTCTAAGTGGGTTATAAGTACAGTTGTAGGTACCATGAACCTCCAAGTACTCATATATCATTTTTGCATATTTGCAGGAAATGGAACCACACTTTGGGGACGTGGCACGACAACCGGGGGCAGCTCTGGTGTGGCATCCTGTCTCTTGGACTGCTAGTCATTGGTCGAGGATGCCCTACAGCCGCCAAGCCTCAGCCCCAAACCCCAAACCCCAAACCCCAAACCTTAAACCCTAAACCCTAAACCCCAAACCCTAAACCCTAAATTCTCTCTTACCTATGCACATAAACCTTAAATTACTCGGCATAGGCACAGCGGTTCTTCGGCACTGGCACGTCCCTTGACTGTTCCTCTATGCGGGCACAACCGGGCACAACGGTTCGTCAGCACAGGCGCAACGGTTCGTCGGCATAGGCACGCTTCTTGACTTTCTTCTTTGCGGGCACGACGGGGCACAACGGTTCGTCGGCATAGGCGGTTCGTCGGCATACGCACGCCTCTTGACTTTTCCTCTAACCGGGCACAACGGTTCATTGGCACAGGCACGCCTCTTGACTTTCCTCTATGCGGGCACAACCGGGCACAACTTTTCGTCGGCATACGCTGCGTTCGTCGGCATAGGCTTGACCTTCCTCTATGCGGGCACAACCGGGCACAACGGTTCGTCGGCATAGGCACAACGATTCGCACAGGCACGCCGGTTCGTGGGCTTAGGCACGCCGGGTTCGTCGGCATGGTAGGCAAAGCGACCAATGTTCTGGGGGGGGGCTCGTGACAACCCGTCTCGGGGAAGCCACGGAAACTTCGCGTGACAGCCCATATTTGGAACCAGCATCTTAGAAGATAACCTTCGGCGTAGGGATTTGCAAGGCAGTGATTTCACGCACCCCGTTTAACTATACTGATTTGGTAAAGTGCAAGAATCTGAGGCGGTGCTTTGAAGGCTTATGGTTTAGGTTCTTAGGGAGCCTAAGGTTTATGGATTGAGTAATTCTTGTATTTTCTTAATGTTGTGGGATGCGGTGGGCGGGTGGGAAAAACCCGTCGCTAGGAAAGCTGCTTGATTAGTGAGAGCTCGAACATGAGATGCTGAACCCTAGACCCCTAAACCCTAAAACCTAAACCCTAAACCCTAAACCCTAAACCCTAAACCCTAAACCCTAAAGCCTAAACCCTAAACCCTAAACCTTAAACCCTAAACCCTAAACCATGATCCCCAGCTCCTCGAAGGCCAGAGAAGTGGTCGGCGACCTGGCCAAATGTCGTGCAGACCCCTGGACGGCAGCATAAAATGAAAATTGATGATCTAATTCAATTATAATTCAACAAGTTATTGTAATTTATTATAAAATATTATCACTTTAGCTTTTAGTGGTTTTGACCTGTTTTTACAGGACTCAAAAAATTCAAAAATAAATATTTATGTAAAAACTCAAGAAAAATATTTGCGCATATATCCATAGTTCACACATATGGTGTATGGATTAATATTAGTTTTCTTTTTTATCAATATATTTTCCCACCAAAATTTTGATAAAAGTGCTACCCAAAAGATAGACTTCTGCTTTCGAAGAGCCTAAGCCCTAAACCCTAAACCCTAAACCCTAATCCCTAAACCCTAAACCCTCAACCCCAAACCCTAAACCCTAAACCCCAACCCCCAAACCCTAAACCCTAAACCCTAGACCCCAAACCCCAAAGCCTTGAGGATGGTGGTGTTCTCCGTCTTTGGTGGCACTGGAACCACCTTACAGCTTTGCTGGCAGGGCTTCATAGGCCGGGAGACTTAGGGTTTAGGGTTTAGGGTTTTGGGTTTAGGGTTAGGGTTTAGGGTTTCCGGCAGGTTTCTTTCGAAACAGGTTCCTCCACATACCCCAGCTATCGCCTCTCCCTAAACCCTGAGCCCTAAAGCCCTAAACCCCCCAAAGACCGCACATCCCTAATCCCTAAACCCTAAACCCTAAACCCTAAACCCTAAACCCTAAACCCTAAACCCTAAACCCTAAACCCTAAACCCTAAACCCTAAACCCTAAACCCTAAACCCTAAACCCTAAACCCTAAACCCTAAACCCTACCCTAAACCCCCTACATGTAATGCGGGATCGTTAGAAGGTTAGAAGGGGCTTGGATTGAGAGCCGTAGAGTTTCGGAGCTGTTGGCGGATTCCCCTTTTGGCTGACCGCAGGCCCTTCCCAACATGGGGTCCACCCGAAACCCCGGCCTGAACTCTTAACCCCAAACCCAAAACGCTAAACCGTCAATCCTAAACCCTAAACCCAAAACCCGAAACCCCTAACCCCCAAACCCTGAACACCTTAGCCCTACTAAACCCCTAACCCCCAAACCCTAAACCCCTAAACCCTCAATCCCAAACCCAAACCCCAAACCCCTAACCCCCAATCCCTGAACACCTAAGCCCTGCTAAACCCCTAACCCCCAAACCCTAAACCCCTAAACCCTCAATCCTAAACCCCAAACCCTAAACTCTAAACCCCAAACCCTAAACCCTAAACCCTAAACCCTAAACCCTAAACCCTAAACCCTAACCCCTAAACCCCAAACCCTAACCCCTAAACCCCTAAACCCCTAAACCCCTAAACCCTAAACCCTAAACCCTAAACCCTAAACCCTAAACCCTAAACCCTAAACCCTGAACCCTGAACCCTGAACCCTGAACCCTGAACCCTGAACCCTGAACCCTGAACCCTGAACCCTGAACCCTGAACCCTGAACCCTGAACCCTCCCGTTGCATGCCCTGGGCCAGGGACCGCCTGCGCGTGTGTCGGGCTCAGCGATTGGCATCTGTGGGTTTAGGGGTTTAGGGTTTAGGGTTTGGGGTTTAGGGTTAGGGTTTAGGGTTTAGGGTTTAGGGTTGAGGGTTGAGGGTTGAGGGTTTAGGGTTTAGGGTTTAGGGTTTAGGGTTTAGGGTTAGGGCTTTAAGGGTTTTAAGGTTTTTACGGGTGTCAAGGGTTTGAAGGGCTTTAAGGGTTCAAGGGTTTAGGGTTTTTAGGTTTTCAGGGTTTCGGGCTCTAAGGGTATAAGGGTTCGAGGGTTTAAGTGTTTCAGGTTTTACGGGTTTGAGGGCTTGAGGAAATGTCAGGGTTTATGGACTTAAACCCTAAACCCTAAACCCTAAACCCTGAACCCTAAACCCCAAACCCTAAACCCTAAACCCTAAATCAGTCCAGCAGGTCTCAACGTCTTCGCCATGTCCCTCGTCTTCCCAAATGGTGGCAAGGCCTCTGATGCACGCCCTTGTGGTTTTGTACCGGTTTAATGTAGGGGCCTTAGTAGGGTTTAGGGTTTAGGGTTTAGGGCTGAGGGCTTAGGGCTTAGGGTTAATTAGAATAGGGTTTGTGTCGGTCATTCTAGTATTTTTGTATAGGGACCATAAGGGAACATTGTGAGTAATTAGTCCGATCCCTATATTGGGGCTTTTGGGTCCTCCAAGAAAGGGTTTTAGGGCTTTAAGGTTTGTTGGGTTTGAAAGTTTGAGGGTTTTAGGCTTTAGGGTTTTGGGGTTCTAGGGTTTGGGGGTTTTGGGGTTTTAGGGTATTTTAGGGTTTAGGGTTTTAGGGTTTTCGTTTTAGGGCTTTAGGGGAGTAGACTTTTCGGTGCCCCGAACCCTAAGCCCTAAAACCGTTCTTGGAGGACCCTGACATGAGCACCTTCGTTTAGGGAGCTGACCCGAAACCCTGAACCCTGAACCCTGAACCCTAAACCCTAAACCCTAAACCCTAAACCCTAAACCCTAAACCCGAAACCCGAAACCCTAAGCCATCTTTCTCCCTGAAAGGGCCACATGTGCACTGCAGCGGAAGTTCATGCCGGCGACTGCGCTGAAGGCCGGTGAAGCAAGGAAGCAACAGACTAGGGTTTACGGTTTCGGGTTTAGGGTTTAGGGTTTAGGGTGAAGGGTTTAGGGTTTAGGGTTTGGGGTTGAGGGTTGCGGGTTTGGGCAGTATGCGCAGGGCCTACCGTGTGCCGCCGATTGGGGTGTGCTTAGGGCGTGGGATTCGTGGGTGATGAAGTTCTTGGGGAAGCCAGCACAACAAAGCAATGATGCAGGAGCCTAAGTAACGTGCCCTTATCTGTAGAATGTATACGACTTAAAGTACCCATATTCTAGTTAGAATAGGCCTCTCTACTTGGCTTCTCTAATTCATGTTCTCCAGGCGACATGGTGTACCTGTCCCCGGGCTACCGGCCCTGGATTGGATGGTTGGACACCCTCGGCATTCTCTTCCTGTGCCCTGGCGGTCGTCAACCCTAAACCCTAAACCCCAACCCCAAACCCCCAACCCTAAACCCTAAACCCTAAACCCTAAACCCTAAACCCTAAACCCTAAACCCTAAACCCTAAACCCTAAACCCTAAACCCCGAACCCTACACCCTCAAAGCCCTACAAAGCCCGAAAAAGCCCTGAGCTGAACTATTCTCGTCCGCAGGTTCATGATGTCCAAGTCGCAGATCAACACCATCAAGTTCGGCCGCAATCTCAGCTTTCCGGGGTATTTTGGGGCCTGCTGAGTTTAGGATTTAGGGTTTAGGGTTTAGGGTTTGGGGTTTAGGGTTTAGGGCGTGTGGGGTGTCCAAGATTGTCAGACAGGGGTGGAACAAATGGGACCGCTTTTGTAAGATGCACCGTATGGGCAGAGCAGCCCGAAGCCAAACCCCAACATATCCTTCAAACCCTGCACCCCTAAGCCCCAAAGCCTGAAACCTCAACTCTCAACCCGAAATCCGAAACCGTAAACGCAGGCCCCTTACTCCCGCCCAAGCCCCAAAACCCCTTGGCTCGCCCGAAGAAGCTCATTAGCCGCCCTGAAACCAAAACCTGTCTAACCCCCACCCCCCACATCCTAGTTCGCATATTCCCCATATTTCGCTTGGCCCTCAACACTAAACCCGATACCCTCAACCCTAAACCCTAAACTCAAAACCCCAAACCCCAAACCCTAAACCCTAAACCCTAAGCCCCAAACCCCAAACCCTAAACCCTAAACCCTAAACCCTAAACCCTATGCTAGCAGTGTAGAATTAGAGTTGAAGCCCTGAACCCCCACATCGAGGAATGTCCTGGCACTTCTACTTTATGATGGAGTTCCTGGACCCTAAAACTGGGCGCGAAGCATGCCCTGAGGACGCCAAAGGGGGTGTTAAGATGAGCCCTAAACCCTAAACCCTAAACCCTAAACCCTAAACCCTAAACCCTAAACCCTAAACCCTAAACCCTAAACCCTAAACCCTAAACCCTAAACTTTTAAACCCTAAACCCTAAACCCTAAACCCTAAACCCTAAACCCTAAACCCTAAATTATTCTTTTTTTTTGGGGGTGGGGGGGAGGTGTGGACCCCCTAAACCTTAAACCCTAAACACTGAACCCTGAACCGAAAAAACCCTAAACCCTAAACCCTAACCTTAAACCTTAAACCCTCAACACTAAGCCCTAAACCCCCAGAGAGAACCCGAAACTTTGAGCCCTAAACCCTAAACCCTAAACCTTAAACCTTAAACCCTCAACACTAAGCCCTAAACCCCCAGAGAGAACCCGAAACTTTGAGCCCTACCCTAAACCCTAAACCCTAAGCCCTAAGCCCTAAACCATAAACCCTAAGCCCTACACCCTAAACCCTAAACCCTAAACCCTAAAAAACCAAAGAGGAGGACAAGGTGATGTGGAGCAGCGTCTGTGTGAGCGAGCTTCTTGGCACGCTGAGGTGTTCCTGCTTTAGGGGTTTAGGGGTCTCGGGGCTGGGGTTTCGGGGTTAGGGTTTAGGGTTTAGGGTTCAGGGTTTACGGTTTAGGGTTTCGGGTTTAGGGTTCAGGGTTTAGGGGCTTGAGGGGTCTCAGACAGAGGCCTTCCAGGCGTTGGATTCTGTTCGTCTTCTTGGATCAGGGCTTCTGGCGTGAATGTGGGCGATGGTGTCCCCCAAACCCCAAACCCTAAACCCGAAGCCCTAAACCCCCAACCCGAAGCTGAAAGAGCACCCTCAGTCCGGAGGCCTATAAGTGCGTGGAGAGCAAAGTGTGGTTCATGCAATGCAAGCCTAAAACCCTTCAACGCCAAAGCCGTTTTGAGGTTTTAGGGTTTACCTTCTGGAATATTGGTGCACACCCAGTTCTAGGGACTTGGGGGGGTTGTTGGGTTGAGGGTTCTATGCTCTGAGTATTTTCTATGCCCTTTTTAGGGTTTACGGTGTAAGCCTTTCGCCAGGTACTGGTTTGTGGCACCTTGCCTGCAAAAAGGATATGCCCTCAACCCGAACTTGGCCACACGTCCTTCCGACGACCCGCCCCTGCCGGCCCTAAACCCCTTTTTTCAGCCTCTGCCCCTCCCCGGACCCCAGGGAGGATCGGAAAAGCCGCCCAACCCTAAACCCTAAAACCCTAACCCTAAACCCTCAATCCCAAACCCCAAACCCTAAACCCTGAACCCTGAACCCTGAACCCTCAACCCTCAACCCTCAACCCTGAACCCTAAACCCTAGACCCTGAACCCTGAACCCTCAACCCTGAACCCTAAACCCTAGACCCTGAACCCTAAACCCTAAAACGTAGGCCCTAAACCCTAAACCCTAAACCCTAAACCCTAAACCCTAAACCCTAAACCCTAAAACGTAGGCCCTAAGCCCTTTTCTGATTTCAGGGATCTGGGGATCCACCGGGAGTTCCCGGGCTGGCGCATGCCGATCTGTTCGGCCCCCACTCGAAGCCTTATCAGACCCACTCTTTGGAATCCCAGGGGTCTGGGAACCCTAAACCCTAAACCCTAAACCCGAAACCCTAAACCCTAAACCCTAAACCCTAAACCCTAAACCCTAAACCCTAAACCCTAAACCCTAAACCCTAAACCCTAAACCCTAAACCCTAAACCCTAAACCCTAAACCCTAAACCCAAAACTCAAAACCCAAAACCCTAAATCCTAAACCCTGACTTCGTGAGGTGCTGGTGACGACGGTCCTGGGGTGCTTCTTCGCCGCCCTGGCCACCTTCGTCCCCTGCCCGCTGTTCAACTCTCGGAGGGCCTTCCAGGACAAACCATAAACCCTAAACCCTAAAGCCTAAAGCGTAAACCCTAAACCCTAAACCCTAAACCCTCAGACCCTCAAACCCTAAGCCCGAAACCCGAAACCCTAAACCCTAAACCCTAAACCCTAAGCTCCACACCTGGGTTATGATTGAAAATCATTGTACATTTTATGAGCACGTAGAAATCCAAGAAGGAACAGACATGATCCGTTTTAAAAGTCGTGCCCCAACCCCTAAACCCTAAACCCTAACCCCTAACCCCTAACCCCTAACCCCTAAACCCTAAACCCTAAACCCTAAACCCTAAACCCTAAACCCTAAACCCTAAGCAAGTGTGCAGAGGAGATGATCTCCACCATGGGCACCGTCAGCAAGATCTGGAGCCTTTCCTGCGCTGTCTTTATTTATTTATTTTTTTTTTGGGGGGGGGGGGGGGGTTGGGGTTTCAGGGTTCAGGGTTCAGGGTTCAAGGTTCAGGGTTTAGGGTTTAGGGTTTAGGGCACGTGTACTTACGGGGGTTTTCTCGGGCATAGTTAGGGCTTTTGTAGGGCTTCTAGCGGGGCTTTCATCTGTAAAGCTTGCAGTCCGTTCGTTTGGGCTTTTTTTGCCCGCCGATGAGCCCTTCTCCCGGACGCTTTGGTGGTTGAGCAAAGGATGCCAGGAAGTGAGCAAAGCTTCCGCTTCTTGGGCCTCTTCCATTTCTTGACTTTTTTTGGTTGCAGTTTCGGCATCGTACTGACGCCAAAGGCCCCACAGCCACAAAGCCTCCAAGCCAAAGAATCTTTCTCTTGTTGAATTGTATGTGAAGAAGTGATGGCACGAACAAAAATCGAAACATAAGCCCTAAACCCTAAACCCTAAAACCCTAAACCCTAAACCCTAAACCCTAAACCCTAAAACCCTAAAACCCTAAAACCCTAAAATCCTCTAGGTTTTCCCCAACTCTAAGGGAGGAGGCCGTCGAGTACATCTGCGGCACCGAAAGAACAGCGAAGCGCGCCTTGTTCGACAGATCTCCGCTTGCTTGCTGCTTGGGTTCCCCAAGGCTCTTGCAACAAGGTCCTAAGCCCTAAACCCGAAACCCTAAACCCTAAGCCCTAAACCCTAAACCCTAAACCCTGAACCCTAAACCCGAAACCGTAAACCCTAAACCCTAAGCCCGAAGCCCTAAGCCCTAGACCCACAAGATCGGAAGCGGCAATTCCGGAGGCACCTTATCCCCTGAACCCGAGGATTTCACCTCGAAGCAAAGATCGACGCCATCGGCCAGATGAACATGAACGTCGCGGCGAACCTCCGGGTCTGCCAAAAGGGGGGGGGGTTTGGCAATCTGAACCCTAAAGCCCTAAGCCCGAAGCCCTAAGCCCTAAGCCATAAGCCCTAAGCCCGAAGCCCTAAGCCCCAAGCCCTAAACCCTAAGCCCTAAGCCCTAAGCCCTAAGCCCTAAGCCCTAGGCCCGAAGCCCTAAGCCCTAAGCCCTAAGCCCTAAGCCCTAAGCCCTAAGCCCTAAGCCCTAAACCCTAAACCCTAAACCCCAAGCCCTAAGCCCTAAGCCCTAAGCCCTAAGCCTTTCCAAGGGGGGGGAAGGGGGTTGGGTGCAGGGTTTTGTGGGGCTTTAGAGTTGAGGGTGTAGGCTTTTTCAGGGTTAGGGTTCCGGCTGTTCAGGGTTTAGGGTTTAGGGTTTAGGGTTTAGGGTTGTCAGGTTTTGTGGTGTTTCGGTTTTCGGGGTTTTGGGTTTGTGGCCTAAACCCTAAACCCTAAACCCTAAACCCTAGACCCTAAACCCTAAACCCTAAACCCTAAACCCTCAACCCTAAACCCTAAACCCTAGACCCTAAACCCCACACCCCAAACCCTAAACCCTAAACCCCAAGCGCATAAGGCTGCGTGTGGTAGCCCTCCTCAGAACCCACGCGCTATCTGGGTTTGGGGTTTTAGGGGGTAGTTGGGGGTTTAGGGTTTCGGGTTTAGGGGTTTAGGGTTTAGGGTTTAGGGTTTCGGGTTTGACGTGGAGTTCTGCTACAAAAGCAGGGGGGTTATGCTTTGGTCTTAGAGTATACGACCTTTACTACACATACAATATCATGCATCTTCTCCTGTTTCAGATTTGTTTTTTGTTTTGCTTTTGCTTTTTATGTTTTTTTTTTTGTTTGGGGGGGGGGGGGGGGGCGGGGCGTGAGAAGGTTTGAAGGGTCATTGAACTTCTAAACCCTCACCCCTCAACCCCAAACCCTAAATCCCAAACCCCGTACCCTAAACTCTCAACCCTCCACCCCAAGCCCCACACCCCACACCCCACACCCTAAACCCTCAACCCTAAACCCAAAACCATTAACCCTTAAACCCTCAACCCTCAACCCTAAACCCTCAACCCCACACCCCCACACAGGATGCCTGGTGGGAGTCGGCGCTGCTCTGCCGGTATGAGCCCAGGCGCCGTATCCTCATGCAGTTTCAGAGCAACCTCGGGGAGCCTTGGCCCATGTTTCTGCGTTTTGTCTTGTGTCTCAGACAGTTTCGAAAAAGTCTCCCTAAACCCTAACCCGAAACCGTAAATAGGGTGCGGATTGCGAAGAATGGTGACGCCTGAAGCCCCTAAGCCCCTAAGCCCCTAAGCCCCTAAGCCCCAAGCCCCAAGCCCCAAGCCCCAAACCCTAGACCCTGAACCCTAAACGCTAAACCCGAGACCCGAAACCCTAAGCCCTAAACCCTAAACCCTAAACCCTAAACCCTAAACCCTAAACCCTAAACCCTAAACCCTAAACCCTAAACCCTAAACCCTAGCTGCCTGAGTCCCTGTCGCACTGAGGATATTGTAGACATCCTGCCCGCCGTGAAGTCATGTGCAGCCGGGCATGAGAACAGGGTTTAGGGTTTAGGGTTTAGGGTTTAGGTTTAGGGTTTAGGGTTTAGGGTTTAGGGTTTAGGGTTTAGGGTTTAGGGTTTAGGGTTTAGGGTTTAGGGTTTAGGGTTTAGGGTTTAGGGTTTAGGGTTTAGGGTTTGTTTTTGGATATTGTAATAATGTTATGTTATTCTGTTCATATTCAAAGTTAGATGATTCGAAACGATGATTAGATCATGATTTTCATTATTATTTGTTGTGCTACTCCATTGTTCTAAGGTATGATCATACCCCAGCTTTGTTTCTTAACAGGCTCCGGTGGGTGATGCTGGATACGCACAGCTCTCGAAACAAACTGTACTCTTGTGAGGGTGTCGCATTTTATGGCGGATCGCCTATCTCAGCCAACTCCCAAAAATCCCCAAAACCCCTATATAACCTCCCATAAGCCCGAATTAGGAAATTGCCCATCGATCTGGACGAGGTACTTAACGAAGACTTCTGCGGCAAGCACCAGGAGTTCGTCCAACCACTCCACTCGCAGCTGCAGGCGGTTTACGGTTGAGGGGTCCACGCCACCCTAAACCCTAAACCCTAAACCCTAAACCCTAAACCCTAAGCCCTAAATCCTAAACCCTAAACCCTAAACCCTAAACCCTAAACCCTAAACCCTAAACCCGTGCTTGCCACCTCGCTTCAATACCCAAGAGAACCATGGGTTTAGGGTTTAGGGTTTAGGGTTAGGGTTTAGGGTTTAGGTTTAGGGTTTAGGGTTTAGGGTTTAGGGTTTAGGGGAAGTTCCCCCTCATACTAACAGTCCTTACTAGGGATTACTCTACCCCCGATTATCATCCCTATGAAGGCCCGTTAGTAAAAGGGGGAACATCCCCAACCATGGTTTTTCAGCAGGGTTCCTTGAGGGTCGGAGCGGCTTTCTCGTGTTTTTTTCTCAGGGCTTGCAAAGGGCTTTCTTGATGGTGTTCAGGGAACCGTAAACCCCCCCTAAGCCCCTAAACCGTAAAATCCTACAAACCCCGAAGCCCCGAAGCTCCTAATAAAATTCCGAAAGTCCCAACCTTGCACCTGACCCTAAACCCTGAACCCTGAACCCTGAACCCTGAACCCTGAACCCTGAACCCTGAACCCTGAACCCTAAACCCTAAACCCTAAACCCTAAACCCTAAACCCTAAACCCCAAACCCTAAACCCTAAACCCTAAACCCTAAACCCTAAACCCTGCAAAGCCCTGGCAAGGCCATGGTCCAAGAGGCGACGGCGCTGACGGAGCTTTGCCTCAGCCCTGTCCTCAGAATCTACTGATCGCGTAAGAACCTCAAGAACATAAAGAATATTCTCGGGTTCAGGGTTTAGGGTTTAGTGTTTAGGGTTTAGGGTTTAGGGTTTCTAGTTGCTTAAGGATCCCCCCCTAATACTAATTGCGTAAGAACCTCAAGAACATAAAGAATATTCTAGGGTTTAGGGTGTATGGTTTATGATGTAGTTGCTGAAGGACCCCTCCCCCCCCCCCCCCCCAAAAAAAAAAAAAACAAAACAAAAACAACGCAGAAATATACAAACGTCGAATACAATTCATCATTCTTCCTTATAAAGGCAATGTCGGGATTATTGGGGCTCTTAAGCAAACAGTAGGAATCGGCGGCTGGAGTTTCTTGCACCCCTTTAAGCAACAAAGGGCACCCTCTTGACTCCCTGGTTACTGGGCAGCCTAAAATGCTCTCATCTTGTTTACGGTCGATGCCGACAATCCTCTAGCATTTTCCCAAGTGTTGCGGGTAGAAAATAGCCATCGTTTCAGGTCCTAAGCCCAGATGAGCCTAATGAAGCCTGATGAGCCGACTAGATCCCTGAACCCTGAACCCGAAACCCAAAACTTACCCACCCCACACCCCCACCCGGCCAAAAAAAGGAAAAAAAGAAACGATATTGCCAAAACAACCTCCCCTCCCCCCCCCAAAAAAAAAGAAAACTAAAGAAACAACAAGATGAACAAAGCAAAATACGCAAAATGAAATGCCTAATAAGAAGGACCCCAAAACAAATCATCATTGTAGAGAAGTGACCATAACAAAAAGGCAATGCGTGTCACAAGGTACGCACTTAACGAAATGCCAAAACAGTCCTCATTTTCGCCCTCATGTGAAGGTGCGACCTATGAGAATCGCATCAACGCCATCATGTGCCTCTGCCAAAACCCTAAACCCTAACCCTAACCCTAAACCCTAAACCCTAAACCCGAAACCCTAAACCCTAAACCCTAAACCCGAAACCCGAACCCTAAACCCTAAACCGTAAACCCTAAACCCTAAACCCTAAACCCTAAACCCTAAACCCTAAACCCTACACCCTAAACCCTATACCCTAAACCCTAAACCCTAAACCTAAACCCTTGTGTGGGTGCTCTGCCGAGCCTGGGGGCCCCATGGGCTCCAGGGTTTAGGGTTTAGGGTTTAGGGTTTAGGGTTTCGGATTTAGGGTTTAGGGTTTAGGGTTCAGGGTTTCGGATTTAGGGTTTCGGATTTCGGGTTTAGGGCTTAGGCTTTCGGATTTAGGCTTTAGGGTTTAGTTCAACACGAACCCTTACCCCCTGTTGGCGCACCCTGAGCTGTGTGTGCACCGAGGAGGCAGGCGATTATGGAATCGGCCCGCCATGTGAAGAAGCTGCAACAGAAGTTAGCCGCCCGGTTTGCGGTTTCGGTTTGGCGGGCTTGGTGGGCTTGGTGGTCTTGGTGGTCTCGGTGGGTTTAGACAGCTTGGCGGGTTTAGGGGTTTGGGGCCGCAAGAAGACCCGAGGCAATATGTCGGGTTTAATTAGTTTAGCTTAGTTCAGTGCCCGACCGCAAACCCAAAACGCCCAGCGGCTGCAGCATTCTTTCTCCACATCCCCTCGACAAGGAATGGGATCTACCATAAACAATGTTGTCCGGAATGAGGGGTTCCTTTACTTAGTAGTCCACTGGGCGTTGAAGGTAGGGTTGCTCAATTAGGGTTAGGGTTGTGCGTCGAAATCTGCCTCTTGGGGAGAAGTCGGGGAGTTGTTGGCTACTGGAGTTAGCCCCAAAAAAGGCCCCAATCCAGGGGCTTGTTTGGGCCCACCACTTCTCCTACTGATTGCTTAAGAACCCCCAACAAATGAAAAAAATAGTCTTCTTTAAAGGGTAATAAAGGGATTATTGTTCTTTGGTCTTTTGGGGGTCTTGGGCGCAAAGTAGCTTCTCCTTCTGAGGTCTACGACTACAAGTGCTACTGCCCCAAGCCTTCAGACGACTTAGCAGACGACGCTCCGATGCTTTAGGGCTGAGAGAGACGGGGTGATATGGGGAACCAAACTCTGCAATCTGCAGCTCAGAACAAACCCTGAAAACCCTAGCCCCCCCAAAGCCCTAAACTAAACCCCCAAAGCCCCTTAACCCTAAAACCCCGCAACGCAAACCGGCGGGAGGGAGGGAGGGAGGGAGAAAGAGAGGGATAGATACATAGATAGATAGAGAGATAGATAGATACATAGATAGATAGAGAGATAGATAGATAGATAGAGGGTGCAGTCCACAGACGCTGCTGGCTTTCTGCTGAACACACGTTCGCGACCATCGTCAAGGTGCAGGTGCGTCGTTCAACCCTAAACCCTAAACCCTAAACCCTAAACCCCAAACCCCAAACCCTAAACCCCAAACCCCAAACCCCAATCCCTAAACCCTAAACCCCAAACCCCAAACCCCAATCCCTAAACCCTAAACCCCAAGCCCCAAACCCTAAACCCTAAACCCTAACCCCTAAAACCCCTAAAACCCCTAAACCTTAAACCACAGGAAACCATCATGGTCTTCTCGGTGTCCTTCACGGCGCGAAAAGCATCTGACTTGGCCCACCTGGTCCTTGAGTGGGATGAGCAGGTTGGGCTGCAAAGGTCCGGTTGGGGTTTGGGGTTTCGGGTTTAGGGTTTCGGGGTTTAGGGTTTGGGGTTTAGGGTTTAGGGTTTCGGGTCTAGGGTTTAGGGTTTGGGGTTTAGGGTTTAGGCTTTCGATTTAGGGTTTAGGGCACCCCAGGATAGTCACTGGCGTTGCTGGCGTGGCGACAACTTTGTGCACTTGGTCAAGGGCTGCTGGGAGGGGTGTCTTGGCCATTTTGGATGGTGAAGCCTGGTAAACCTAAACCCAAACCCTAAACCCGAAACCCTAAGCCCTTAACCCTAAACCCTAAACCCTCTGATCTGAATTTACAAGGGGAAAGCCTTCAATCGAGCACCCTCAGCCCTAAACCCGAAACCCTAAACCCTAAACCCTAAACCCTAAACCCTATACCCTATACCCTAAACCCCGCCCCATAATCTCAACCCTAAACCCTAAACCCTAAACCCAAATCCATATCAATGTGCAGAGCATGGGCCTAACAGCCACAAGTTAGGTGTTTAGCGGAAAAGGGGGGAGAGTTTCGGGGTTTAGGGGGCTTGGGGTTTAGGCTTCAGGGGTTTAGGCTTCAGGGGTTTAGGTGTTTAGGGGTTTAGGGTTTAGGGTTTAGGGTTTAAAGGGTTTAGGGTTTGGGTTTTTTCAGGTTTACAGCGAGTGCCGAGGCTGCGCAACACCTGGTCTCCCAGTGAGACCCTGAGTGGCCAGACGGCAGATATAGGCATGGCAGGGTTTAGGGTTTAGGGTTTAGGGTTTAGGGTTTAGGGTTTAGGGTTTAGGGTTTAGGGTTTAGGGTTTAGGGTTTAGGGTTTCGGGTTTAGGGTATAGGGTTTAGGGTTTAGGGTTTAGGGTTCAGGGTTTAGGGTTTAGGGTTCAGGGTTTAGGGGTTCAGGGTTTAGGGTTTAGGGCTTAGGGTTTAGGGTTTCAGGATTGAGGGCTTCTCATGTTAGAATCCCTCAACCCTCAAACCCTCAAATCCCCAAATCCTCAGTCAAAAACCTTCAAAAACCCCTCAAAACCAGCAAAACCCTCAAAACCCTCAAAAGCCCTCAAAAACCCTCAAACCTCAAACTCTCCAAAACCCACACCCTGAACTCTACCCCCCCCCCCCCCCGGCAACCCAAGCCCCCGGTGCGCGGCAGGGTGCCTAAGCCCAAACCCTAAACCCTAAACCCTAAACCCTAAACCCTAAACCCTAAACCCTAAACCCTAAACCCTAAACCCGAAACCCAAAAACACCCGAAACCCTAAACCCTAAACCCTAAACCCGAAACCCTAAACCCTAAACCCTAAACCCGAAACCCAAAAACACCCGAAACCCTAAACCCTAAACCCTAAACCCGAAACCCTAAACCCTAAACCCGAAACCCAAAAACACCCGAAACCCGAAACCCTAAACCCTAAACCCTAAACCCGAAACCCTAAACCCTAAACCCTAAACCCGAAACCCGAAACCCGAAAACACCCGAAACCCTAAACCCTAAACCCGAAACCCGAAAACACCCGAAACCCTAAACCCTAAACCCAAACCCCTAAACCCCAAACCGCTTCAGCCGAGGTTCGGAGCATTTGGCCTTCGCCGCGCGCAGCTTGGGTGTTTAGCGTTTGTGGGTATATACGGTATATTGGGGTTTAGGGGCTTTCGGGGTTGGGGTTTTAGGGGCTTTAGGGGCTTTAGGGGCTTTAGGGGTTTTAGGGGTTTTAGGGGTTTCAGGGGTTTTAGGTTTTGGGGTTTAGCGTTCAGGGGCCCTGAGGATGTTGTTGTAAGTTGTAGGATTTTTGGATTGAAAGGTTTGGCTTAAGGTTTAGGGTTTAGGGTTTTGAAGTTTTGGGTTTAGGGTCTAAGGTTGTGCGCAGGGTTTCTCGCGGTTCAAGGGCAAGGATTTCGCGAGCTTCAAGGGCTTAGGGTTCAGGGCCAACCCCTAAACCAGAAGCCCTAAACGTAGTAACCCTAGTCAGCCAAGGCAACTTCGTGGGCATCACGATCGTCTTCTTCTTGGCGATCAAGCCGCATGCTCAGGTTAAAAGTTGTGGGCTTCGGCAGCGGCTGACGCAGGAGTTTGCAAGAGGTTTCGGGTAGCTTGGGGCCCGCCCATGTGCCCCTAAACCCTCAACCCTCAACCCTCCACCCTCAACCCTCAACCCTCAACCCTCAACCCTCAACCCTCAAACCCTAAACCCCAAACCCCAAACCTAAACCCTAAACCTAAACCCTAAACCTAAACCCGAAATCCTAAACCCCAAGCCCTAAGCCCGAAACCCTCGGCCCTAAGCCCTAAACCCTAAGCCTAAAATGCCTTGTTGCAGAGCTCAGAGGTTGCTTAGGGGCTGGGTAGGTAGCCTTTTCCCTTTTTGGTTACTGTATATAGAATCCTACGATGACTAAAGAGGTTAACCTTTTTGCAGCCCCTAAACCTTAAACCCTAAACCCTAAACCCTAAACCCTAAACCCTAAACCCTAAACCCTAAACCCTAAACCCTAAACCCTAAACGCCCCTAAGGTTGGATGGGTACGTTTTCACGCGCTTTTCGCCGATCATGCCGGCGACGCTGGCGCTTCTGATTTCCACGTACCAGAGCACCGATTCCTGGCCTGCATGGGTTTAGGGTTTAGGGTTTGGGGTTTGGGGTTTAGGGTTTGGGGTTTAGGGTTTGGGGTTTAGGGTTTGGGGTTTAGGGTTTGGGGTTTGGGGTTTAGGGTTTGGGGGTTAGGGGTTTAGGGTTTGGGGTTTAGGGTTTGGGGTTTGGGGTTTGGAGTTTTGGGCTTCAGGGCTTCAAGGGTTCTGGTTCTTAGGGCTTCCGATTGGCAGTGGCCGCTTTCTGCTGTAAAATTCAGCACAGTGCTGTTCCCTAAACCCCAAACCCTAAACACCTAAACCTCTAAACCCCTAAACCCTAAACCCCTGAAACCCCTACACCCTAAACCCCCCTGTGTCGGGCTTCTGCTTGTGGTGGCGGCCGTCGAGGCCTTCACAAACAACATCCACCGATTGCTGGGCGTTCTTCTGGGCAAGGCCTCCCCATTTAGTGCTTTAGGGGGTTTCGGGGTTTAGGGTTGAGGGTTTAGAGTTTAGGGTTTAGGGTTTAGGGTTTTAGGGGTTTCGGGGTTTAGGGTTTAGGGTTTAGGGTTTTGTTAAAGTTAAAAAAAGCCCCTTTTAGGGTTTTTTTTTACGTTAATAAAACCGTCAAGGCCTCCCCATGAGCCGACTTTTGGTGTTTCGGGACTATAGGGGTTTGAGGGATTTCAGGGGTTTTGGGGTTTTAGGGGTTTGAGGGGTTTTAGGGATTTTCGGGATTTTAGGGGTTTCAGGGGTTCTAGGGATTTTCGGGGGTTTTATGGGTTTTAGGTACTTTAGGGATTTAGGGCTTTTAGGGGTTTTGGGGGTTTTAGGATTCTAGGGATTCTAGGGATTTTAGGGGTTTGAGGGATTCTAGGGATTTTAGGGGTTTGAGCGATTTTAGGGATGTTAGGGAGTTTAGGGATTTTAGGGATTTAGGGATGCTAGGGGTTTTTGGGATTTCAGGGATTTTAGGGATTTCAGGGAAGTTAGGGACTTCAGGGATTTCAGGGATTTCAGCGATTTTAGGGATTTTGGGTCTTAGGGGGTTTAGGAATTAAGATTTAAGGGTCTGAACCAACTTATTGATGTTTTAGGGTTTCAGGGATTTAGGGCTTTAGGGTTTAGGGTTTCAGGGTTTAAGGTTTAGGGTTAGGTGTTCAGGTCTTAGGGGTTTTGAGGTTTAGGCTTTAGGCTTTCGGGTGTTGGGGTTTTAGGGTCGGGAGGTTTAGGGTTCTCTGGGCAGCTTCCTAGCATGAATAAGGGTCCTTCAGGGAGGGGCTCTGCACATTCACCCTAAACCCTAAACCCTGAACCCTAAACCCTAAACCCTGGGTACCCAACGAAGCTTAGGGAGCCTTAGGGAGTAGTGCGGAGTTTTCGGGAACCTCGGGATACATAGACCCTTGAGCCCCCCCCCTCCCCCCTTCTCCCTTCCCTTAAGGACCCGAAAGTTGACTCTGCACATTCACCCTAAACCCTAAACCCTAAACCCTGAACCCTAAACCCTGAACCCTAAACCCTAAACCCCAAACCCTAAACCCCAAACCCCAAACCCTAAACCCGAAACCCATCAACTGCAGGTGCTGCCTCTGCTGATCCTCTCTGGGCTCTCCATCTTCGACTGCGGGGCATCGACGCGATCCATCGCTGCCTTCCTAGCCATCTGGATCTATGCTTCGCGCCGAAGATCAGCTGTCAGGGTTTGGGGTTTAGGGTTTAGGGTTTGGGGTTTAGGGTTTAGGGTTTAGGGTTTAGGGTTTAGGGTTTGGGGTTTAGGGTTTAGGGTTTAGGGTTGAGGGTTTCGGGAACAGAGGCAGATGTCCCGAAGCCCCATCCGCACCCTAGAAGACCTCAACCCCCTTGTAGGGCCCTAAGCCAAGAAGCCTTCAGCTGTGAACCAAACTAAACCCTAAAACCCTAAACCCCGCGAAACCCAGGAACCTAACCCTAGACCTTAAAACGCTAAACCCTAAAACCCTAAAACCCAAAAATCCAAAAACAAAAACCCTAAAACCCTAAAACCCTAAAACCCTAAAACCCTAAAACCCTAAAACCCTAAAACCCTAAAAACCCTAAAACCCTAAAACCCTAAAACCCTAAAACCCTCAAACCCTAAAACCCTAAAACCCTAAAACCCCAAAACCCTAAAAGCCAAGACCCCAAAACCCTTAAACCCTGAACCCCAGAACCCGAAGAGGGAGAGTTCAGACTGAGGTCTGGGTCTTCATGTACATGCAGCTTGGGCCTGTGAGGGTTTAGGGTTGAGGGTTGAGAGTTTGTGGGTTGCGGGTTGCGGGTTGAGGGTTGAGAGTTTGGGGGTTGCTTGCTGGGCAGTTCACGACACCGGTGAACCCTAAACAAAGCCCAAACATTCGACCCTAAACCATCGACCCTAAACCCTGACCCCAATCAGGTCTCACGACCGTGGCCCCTCGGTTTATTCGCGGGCTCGGCAATTGGAATTGAAGAGTTGCCAGCAGCAGGGACGGCTGCAGTTCGGAGGTTTAGGGGTTTAGGGTTTTAGGGTTTTAGGGTTGAAAGGTGTTAGGAGTTTAGGGTTTAAGGGTTTGAGGGTTTAAGGGTTTGAGGGGTTTAGGGTTTTAGGCTTTTAGGGTTTTCGGGTTTTAGGGTCCAGGGTTTAGGGTTCCTAAGCCCTAAACCCTAAACCCTAAACCCTAAACCCTAAACCCTAAACCCTAAATCCTAAACCCTAGACCCTAGACCCTAGACCCTAGACCCTAGACCCTAGACCCTAAACCCTAAACCCTAAACCCTAAACCCTAAACCCAAAGCCTCTCAAAAGGTACTTTACATCTCAGACATGGAGTCTAGTTGGCTGCTTGATCGCGGGATTCGGCGTGTACCCGCTTCTCACAACTTGCACTGCCGGCTGGGGTGCTCAGAACTTCGGTTTGGGGTTTAGGGTTTAGGGTTCAGGGTTTAGGGTTTAGGGTTTAGGGTTT
This sequence comes from Symbiodinium natans, assembly GCA_905221605.1. NCBI lineage: Eukaryota > Dinophyceae > Suessiales > Symbiodiniaceae > Symbiodinium > Symbiodinium natans. The sequence goes on from CAJNDS010002421.1 coordinate 146,632, forward strand.
AGGGTTTAGGGTTCAGGGTTTAGGGTTTAGGGTTTAGGGTTTGGGGCTCCAAACTCTGGGCCCTTCCTGGGGGGGATTCTACGGGAGCAGCCACCCAGATACCCCAAAAGGGAACCAAGTCTAGGGGAGGGCTTTGGGCCCTTCTTGAAGAAATCCCTACATGTATGGGGGCAGCTGCCCAGATGCCCTAAGGGAACCAAGTCTAGTGGAGGGCTTTAAGGCTTCTGGGGTTTCAGGGGTTTTGGGTGCAGGGTCTGGGTTCCTTAAACCCTAACGCTGAACCCCAAACCCTAAAGCCTGGAGCTTCCGGGGAAGAGTACCTGGCGGTGTTGTGGGGCCAGGGTTTCAGTGGTTTTGGGATTTAGGGAGTTCGTCTTCGCGGCTTGGAAGGTTGAGGGGAACCCTCTACGAAACCCCAAGCCTTATAAACCCCAAGCCCCAAGCCCCAAGCCCCAAGCCCCAAACCCGAAACCTAAACCCTAAACCCTAAACCCTAAGCCCTAAACCCCTAAACCCTAAACCCTAAACCCTAAACCCTAAACCACCAACCCCCTAAACCCTAAGCCCTAGAACCTAAATCCGAAGGTTTCGTCGTGTGGGTAGCCTCGCCAAGTTATGGTCCCTTTTTGGCGACCCCCGAACTTTTTTGGGGAAGCCGGCCCCTGGACACACAACAGCTCCCAACTTGATATTCGGGTTTAGGGTTTAGGGTTTGGGGTTTGGGGTTTAGGGCTGGGGGTGTTTGTGGTTTAGGGTTTAGGCTGTTTGGGGTTTTGGGGTTCAGGGCATGTGGGGTTTAGGGTTGAGGGATGGGGGTTTATGGTTTGGGGGGGGTTAGGGGTTTGGGTTTAGGGTTTGGCCCTTTGTGGTTTAGGGTTTAGCGTCTACTCCTGTCAGGCCTGAATGTCCACGTCTTCAACACGCGCTACTGCGAGCTACCTGGGTGTAGTGGAAGTCTCTGAATGCCCCTAACGTGCTTAATCCCCCCTAATCCCCCAGGCCCCCAGACCCTAAACTCAAAGCCCTAAACTCTAAACCCTAATCTCTAAACCCTTCAGCCTCTAAATCCCCAAAAATCTAAGCAATCAACCTCAAACTTGCGCTTGCGGACACGATGGCTTGGGGTTTAAGGTTTAGGGTTTAGGGTTTGGGGTTTAGGGTTTGGGGTTTAGGGTTTGGGGTTTAGGGTTTAGGGTGGAGACGCTAGCAAGCACGGTGCTTTTCGATTCTTGCCTTGGCTGGGCTCACTTTACGGCTGCGTGCGCCTGTCAGCGCGGGGCCTTCGCGAAGCCGCCAAAGCCCAACCCCCCCAAAATCCCAGCACCCCGAAACCCTAAATCCCGAAACCGTTCTTTTCCTAAACCCTAAACCCTAAACCCTAAACCCTAAACCCTAAACCCTAAACCCTAAACCCTAAACCCCAAACCCTAAACCCTAAACCCTAAACCCTAAACCCTAAACCCTAAACCCCAAACCCTAAACCCTAAGCCCTAAACCCTAAACCCTCAACCCTAAACCCTAGACCCTAAACCCTAAACCCTAAACCCCAGGTTGGGGCAGATCACCATGGCCTTGGCTGTGCAACTGCTACTTGGTACTTGGGGTTTAGGGTTTAGGGTTTAGGGTTTAGGGCGCTGCGGTTTGATATCAAGGTTGAAGAGGTGCACCCCCCCCCCCCCCCCCCCCCCCCCCCCCCCCCCCACGGTTTAGGGTTTAGGGTTTCGCCCCGCATTGACCCCCCCCCCCCCCCTGTACAAGATTCCAGCCCAACACCAAGGTCTCCCAGCAACATTAGAATCCTGACGTGGTCACTTCTGCAAATTCTGGGTCCCCTTTCTGGGTACCCTACCTACTAGGGGCCGCCTTATCATAATGACCCCAGGAGGGACCATAGGGTTTAGGGTTTCGGGTTGAAGGGTTAAGGGATTTTGGGAACTGACGATGGAATCGGTGCCCTTTGATGGATGTAAGGTTTGATCCACATCCGGGCGCCCTTATAATTTCTACGGACGATCAGAAGATTGAAGACAGTAGAACAGTAACCCCCGAACCCTACACCCAAAACCCTAAGCCCTAAACCTTCAACCCTAAACCCTAAACCCAAAACCCAAAACCGAAAAACCCCAAACCCCAAACCCCAAACCCCAAACCCCAAACCCCAAATCCTGAGTTCCAATCAGGCTCGTGGATTCCTTGCTGAAGCGCGAGGGGGCCGAATCTGCGGCCGACGCTCGTCGCAACATCCCTTTCTTCAATGCCTAGGGGTTGGGTACCGAATGCTAAACCTTAAGCCCTAAACCGCAAACCCAACACCCGAATCCTTCAAAGGATGAAGGAGCGAACCTATGCCCACGGCACCAGGTAGGAAGCTTAACATTTACAGTGCTCGACTTGCATGAAGTGGATACATGAGTTGAGTTGGGTGGCAGAGTTGCCTGTGCGTTCCGCTGATAGGGATGGCAGTCTGCAGCACCGCTGCTTTCGTCACAGTTTGCACCACCTTGCGATTCCCCACATTCCGGTTTATTCTTAGCCTGATGGGGGCAATCGCTCTCCGAAGATGTTTAGTTCCGGGTTCTATATGCGCGCAGCGGAGGTAGAGGTGCGTGCACCATAAAAGGGAGGATGCTCACAAGATCTTTGCAACGCTCCGCAGCTGACGCTCGTACGACTGCACTCCTTCTCCTGACGCGTGCCCCCTTTCACTGCAGGTAAGACAAAGCCCCGAACCGTAGACCCTGAACCCTGAACAAACCCCTAAACCCTAAACCCCTATACCCTACACCCCAAACCCCAAAACCTTAAACCCCTAAACCCCTAAACCCTAAACCCTAAACCCTAAACCCTAAACCCTAAACCCTAAACCCTAAACCCCATTCACAGCAGGTTCATCAGATTGGCAAGCTACTCGACCGGATCTTCCTGGGCTATGGTGCCTGGGCGATAGTTGGAGAGCCCCACTGCGGGGCTCCCGCCCAGAATCCCGCAAGCCTGACCGGTTCTGAAATAGGTAGGGTTTAGGGTTTAGGGTTTGGGGTTTAGGGTTTAGGGTTTAGGGCTTGGGGTTTAGGGTTTAGGGTTTGGGGTTTAGGGTTTAGGGTTTAGAAATTAGGTACCTTGTCCTCCCTGTTCTAAGCCCTTTAAGGGCTTTTGAAGGACCTAATTTGGTGTACCCCCTACTGAGACCAGCAGGACCCTCAGGCCTATTCTCACCTTAACCCCTACACCCTCAACCCCAAACCCTAAACCATAAATAGGAGATCCGAAGTATGGGCCCTAAAATGGGGTCCCCTGTTGTACAACCCCCAGAGGAGTTCAGGGGATTTGTGCTGTGCGCGCTGGAGCGGGAGGTCTACATAAACTTGTTCAATCACAAGTTTGCGACAAGCGGTAGTCTTTTTTGAGGTGGAGCCTGGCCTTCCCGTTGTATTCGGTGTTCGTACTCATGATGGTCAGCGGCGACAGTTGGGCCAGTGACGTTGGCTACGGTGGCTTAGGTCCTACCCACGTGTACTCCAGATCTATTGAGCAGCAGACTGGAGGCACCTACAGCGGCCGCAATTTCGGAAGCAAACGCAAGTTCGACATGTTGAATCACCTTGAGGAAAATGCGTTGCCTTGGAAAGTTAGCAAGGTTATCCGTGAGTCCGTGGATCAGAAGGTGCTCATCCGAGACTATGAGGTGGCCGAAGAGAAGGAATTGAAGCAACCCTACATCGTGGTCACATCTTGCGCCAACTCCAACCTTCACACTGCGCTGAGCCATGAACCCTAAACTCTAGACCATAAACCCTAAACCCTAGCCCCTGATTTGTTTGGGCTCCGTACCAAAGAAGTTTCCCGGAAAGGGAGAGAAAGCCCCACATGTTCCCCTTCGCTACACCACAACATGTTGCAGCGGATGCGTCAGCCCGGAAACTCAAAGGGTTTAGGGTTTAGGGGTTTAGGGGTTTAGGGTTTAGGGTTTCTGGTTTCTGGTTTAGGCGAGGATGAGGTCGAGGATCGGTGTCTTGGGTTTCTGGTTTAGGGTTTCGGGTTTCTGGTCTGGAAAGGGACAATTTGGCAAGGCTGCTAAGCCCCCGTTTGTCCACACTTCGACTTTGCTACACTTCTACACTTCTACACCCGAAACCCTAAACCCCAAAAGCCCCCAAACCCAAACCCAAACCTCCCCAAACCCTAAACCCTAAACCCTAAACCCTAAACCCTAAACCCTAAACCCTAAACCCAAACCCCAAACCCCAAACCCCAAACCCCAAACCCCAAACCCTAAACCCCAAACCCTAAACCCCAAACCCTTAACCCTAACTGCTCGAAACCAGCACTCTAGTCCCGTCATGAAGTAATTGCCTGGCATGCCTACCTTTTTTTTGGGGGGGTTTAGGGTTTAGGGTTTAGGGTTTAGGGTTTAGGGTTTAGGGTTTAGGGTGTAGTGCCGGGACTCCCAGGCCAGCGGAAATTGTTTTGGAAGAAGGCGCTTGACTTGAGTTTAAGCCTAAACCCTAAACGGAGTAGGTTAGGGTGGTTTCGCCGCCTGAGATGGTGTGAGGTGGGAGTCAGGCCTGACATGGCCGTCCACATTCGGCCATAGCTGCTCCTCGCATTTCACGAAGCGTTCCTTCACAGCTTCTGCGCTATATCACAGCAAACCCTAAACCCCAAACCCCAAACCCCAAACCCCAAACCCTAAACCCTAAAACCCCAAACCCTAAACCCCTCAACTGCCCAGGCAACAAGCCCAGCGGGCTCCAGGCCGTGCTTTCGAGCCTCGGATTCCTCCTCCACCCCCAAGCAAAATAGGAACTTAGAGGAGTTTAGGGTTTAGGGTTTAGGGTTTAGGGTTTAGGGTTTAGGGTTTAGGGTTTAGGGTTTAGGGTTTAGGGTTTAGGGTTTCGGGAGTGTAGGGTTTAGGCTGTTTAAGGTTTAGGGCGTTTGGTTTCGCAGTTTCGGGGCTTCAAGGTCTCGGGTTGGAGGCTTAAGGTACCATGCTTCGGAGGGTTTCGGGTTTCGGGGTTTAGGGTTAAGGGTTGAGGGTTGAGGGTTGAGGGTTGAGGGGTTTAGGGTTGAGGGGTTTAAGGTTGAGGGTTGAGGGTTGATGGGTTTAGGGGTTGAGGGGTGTGGAGGCTTTTGGTGCGGAGCATCTGCCCTTGCCTGGGTGTTCCCCAAACCTGCACCTCCATCCCTGAAGCCCAAAGCCCGGAGTCACGACAAGGACAAGACTTCCCAAACCCGAGACCCGAAACCCCAAGCCCTAAACCCCAAGCCCTAAGCTCTAAGCTCTAAACCCTAAACCCGAAACCCTAAGCCTTAAACCCTAAACCCCTAATGTTGGGAGCCCCCAGAGTGTTCACACCGTGGTTGGGGAGAAAAGCAGCCCGAACCGTCAGAGAACTACATGGGTACTTATGAGTATATGAGTATATGAGTACATGAGTATAAGTAGGGTTTAGGGTTTAGGGTTTAGGGTTTAGGGTTTAGGGTTTGGGGTTTAGGGTTTAGGGTTTAGTAGGGTTATCAGTCCCTTAAACAAGGATATAACCATAGTAACTCTACTTGTATCCCTACCCATGAACCGCCAAGTAGCGTCCGCTACGGGCACCCCACTAGAGCCTTGCCCAGGAACGACTTGCCAGACGCTTGCATCCACCATCACCGGGGGGGGGGGGGTATCCCTAAACACCCCAAACCCTGAACCCTAGAACTCTTAAGCCCTAAGCCCTAAACTGGTTTAGGGAATTCCCTTCGAGGATCACCCGATAAGATTGGAACGATACAGGGAAGATTAGCACACCCCCTTCGCAAGGATGACGCACACAAATCGAGAAGTATATAGCCTCGACCCTAAACCCTAAACCCTGAACCCTGAACCCTGAACCCTGAACCCTAAACCCTAAACCCTAAACCGGTTTAGGGCTGATACCTCGACCGAATCTTCCCATTGGTGCCACGCTGCTTGCAGCAGAATTGCATTAGAGGGAAAAGAGAGACTTACAAGTACACATGAGATGGCACTATCGGGATTATTGGGGGTTCTACTCAAGGACAGCCCATTGGGTGTTTAGGGTTTAGGGCTGAGGGTTTAGGGTTTAGGGTCTAAAAACCCAGTAGGGTGTTCCTGGATGTTGCAAGGATGTTTTGGGGGCGATTGATGCCTTCGGGCTTGAGGCGCTCTGTGCTCTGCACCCGGAAACCCTTAGTTACACCCGGGCCGCACCCCAGGAGGTGGTCTAAACCCTAAACCCTAAACCCTAAACCCTAAACCCTAAACCCTAAACCCTAAACCCTAAACCCTAAACCCTAAACCCTAAACCCTAAACCCTAAACCCTAAACCCTAAACCCTAAACCCTAAACCCTAAACCCTAAAAACCCTAAACCCTAAACCCTAAACCCTAAACCCTAAACCCTAAACCCTAAACCCTAAACCCTAAACCCTAAACCCTAAACCCTAAACCCTAAACCCTAAACCCTAAACCCTAAACCCTAAACCCTAAACCCTAAACCCCCTAAACCCTAAACCCTAAACCCTAAACCCTAAACCCTAAACCCTAAGCCCTAAGCCCTAAGACCTAAGCCCTAAACCCTAACCCCTAAACCCTAAACCCTAAACCCTAAACCCTAAACCCTAAACCCTAAACCCTAAACCCTAAACCCTAAACCCTAAACCCTAGACCCTAATCCCTAAACCCTAAACCCTAAACCCTAAACCCTAAACCCTAGACCCTAGACCCTAGACCCTAGACCCTAAACCCTAAGCCCTAAGCCCTAAGCCCTAAGCCCTAAGCCCTAAGCCCTAAGCCCTAAGCCCTAAGCCCTAAGCCTTAAGCCTTAAGCCCTAAGCCCTGAACCCTAAACCCTAAACAACCCTAAGCTCCACAACAGGAACCTAAACCCTAAATCCTAAACCCTAAACCCTAAACCCTAAACCCTAAACCCTAAACCCTAAACCCTAAGCTTCTGAGGGACTGCAGGAGGCCATCAAAGAGGCAGACATCTGCATGGACAGAGCCCGGGCGCTGGTCACGGAGGCGTGGACTGAGGGTGTTTGGGGCTTTCATGGATGGAGGGAGTTTAGGGTTTAGGGTTTAGGGTTTAGGGTTTAGGGTTTAGGGTTTAGGGTTTAGGGTTTAGGGTTTAGGGATGAGTGTCGAGGGTGTAGGGGTCGAGGTTGTTAGGATGTAGGGCGTTTCGGATGCTGAGTGAGTTCCGTGGTTTTTGGCGAGTGGTCCAGGGTCGAGGTCGAAGGTTTTGTTCGGCGTGTGGGTCCTCAGCCTCAACCCTAAACCCTAAAACCTAAACCCCAAACCCCAAACCCTAAACCCGAAACCCTAAACCCCTAACCCTAAACCCGAAACCCTAAACCCTAAACCCCAAACCCTAAACCCTAACCCCTAAACCCCTAAACCCCTAAACCCTAAACCCTAAACCCTAAACTCCTCTGAAGCTGCCCCTGCGAAGTGCCGAGGCAGACCCAAAAGCGCGGATCGCGGCGGGCCCCAAGACCCCTTTCAAGATCACGCCGCCGCCTTACCACTTGGAGGTTTAGGGTTTAGGGGTTAGGGTTTAGGGTTTAGGGTTTAGGGTTCAGGGTTCAGGGTTTAGGGTTTAGGGTTTAGGGTTCAGGGTTTAGGGTTTCGGGGCGCCTTTCCAGAGTTGAGCCCTGACTCCCCTGCACCACCGCCTGAAGGCACCTAAGCCGAAACCGTAAACCCGAGGACTTGCGCAAACTCAAGCTCTCAAGCTATAGCAGGGGTTTAGGGTTTAGGGTTTAGGGTTTAGGGTTTAGGGTTTAGGGTATAGGGTGCCTGAGGCTCTACAAGAGCTCCTTGGACATACTGCAGGGTTGCTTGAACAACCTGACCCTCTTCCTGATGGCTTCCAAGACGTGGGCTGAGATGCTCGGCTACAGGGTTTAGGGTTTAGGGTTTAGGGTTTAGGGTTTAGGGTTTAGGGTTTAGGGTTTAGGGTTTAGGGTTTAGGGTTTAGGGTTTAGGGTTTAAGGCTTAGGGTTGCGGAGAAGTTTTTCTTTTCGTTTTCTGAGGCTTTAGGGGGGTAATCAGGCTCCAGGGCTTAGAGTTGATGATTTGGCCCGGGGGGTCAGAACCCTCAACCCCTATAGACTCAACAACCCTAAACCCTAAACCCTAAACCCTAAACCCTAAACCCTAAACCCTAAACCCTAAACCCTGAACCCTAAACCCTAAACCCCTAAACCCTAAACCCTAAACCCTAAACCCTAAACCCTAAACCCTAAACCCTAAACCCTAAACCCTAAACCCTAAACCCTAAACCCTAAACCCTAAACCCAACCCAAACCCTCAACCCTTAACCCTTAACCCTAAACCCTAAACCCAAGTACCAACCCTAAGTTCCTGAAACCCTTCTTAGCCCTTAATATCCCCAAAGACACCAAACAACCAAGCGAGGGACCCCCAACTTGGTTTAGGGTTTAGGGTTTAGGGCTTAGGGTTTAGGGTTTAGGGTTTAGGGTTTAGGGCTTAGGGTTTAGGGTTTAGGGTTTAGGGTTTAGGGCTTAGGGTTTAGGGTTTAGGGTTTAGGGGCCCCCGAAGCCACCCCCCCCCCCCCCCCTCCCCCCCCCCCCCTCCCCCCCCGAGAGCCCAAAACCCTAAACCCTAAACCCTAAACCCTAACCCCTAAACCCTAAACCCTAAACCCTAAACCCTAAACCCTAAACCCTAAACCCTAAACCCGAAACCCGAAACCCTAAACCCGAAACCCTAAACCCTAAACCACAAGCCCTAAACCCTAAACCCCAACAGCGCTTAGGAATGAGTCGGTGCGGGACATCGACATCGAGGAAGCGGAGAATCCAACGGTAGCGATGGCTGCTTGGGTGTGTTGTCAGGGTGCGGTACAATACGTTCTGGCCCCGACACGTTCCCAACCCCTAAGCCCCAAACAAGAACAGCCCTACCTAAACACTAAACCCTAAACCCTAAACCCTAAAACCCTAAACCCTAAACCCTAAACCCTAAACCCTAAACCCTAAGCGCTAAGCCCTACACCCAAAATCCCTCATCTAAGGAAGATGGTTCAGATGGTCTCCCATCACCCTTGGAGGCCACGCCTAGGCGTTCAGGGCGTAGGAGTGTCGGTTTAGGGTTTAGGGTTTTGGGTTTAGGGTTTAGGGTTTAGGGTTTAGGGTTCAGGGTTCAGGGTTTAGGTGCTCAGGTGTGTCAGTCGAGGGTGCGTTCCCGCGTGAAACGCCCCGGCCCGCGTGCTCGCGTCGCTTGTCAACTCACCCTGGCCTCCTGGCCACTAAACCCTAAACCCTAAACCCTAAACCCTAAACCCTAAACCCTAAACCCTAAACCCTAAACCCTAAACCCTAAACCCTAAACCCTAAACCCTAAACCCTAAGCCCTAAACCCTAAACCCTAAACCCTCAACTCTGCACCTTCGCCAGGTGCTCACGCAGAGCAACCTCGTGCGATCATGGGAGGCGCCCTTCCCTGCCGGGAGAGGTCTTCAGGGTCCAGGGTTTGCGGTTAGGGTGTAGGGTGTAGGGTTTAGGGTTTGGGGTTTAGGGTTTAGGGGAGGCGCATTCCGACGCAAATTCAGCAGCTCCTTGAGCAGAGCTTTGCTTAGCCAAGCACTTCAAGCAACTTCACCCAAAGCCCGGAGAACCTTGACAACCTTGAACCCTCCCAAACCCAAACCCAAACCCAAAACCCCACAGAAAACTCCAAAGCTTCTTGTCCTAAACCCCAAGCCCTAAGCCCTAAGCCCTAAGCCCTAAACCCTAAACCGTAAACCCTAAACCCTAAACCCTAAACCCTAAACCCTAAACTTTTGTGCAGGACAACATTCTGAACCATGCGAAGATCATCTCTGAAGGGCTTCAGGCCTCGGGAGAGGGCTAGGTTCAGGCTTGAAGGTTTCTAGGGTTTAGGGTTAGGGTTTAGGGTTTTGGGTTTAGGGTTTAGGGTTTTTAGGGTTTAGGGTTTAGGGTTTAGGGTTTAGGGTCTGGGGTTTAGGGTTTAGGGTGGAGATGGGGACCCCTAAACTAAACCCCCAAGTGCCCCTAATTACGGACCCCCGCCATTGGGCTCAGGGTTTCAGGGTTCAGGGTTTAGGGTTTAGGGTTTAGGGTTTAGGGTTTAGTGCTCAGGGCCCTGGTCAAAGAGGCCCTCAAAAACTTGCGCGGCCCACGAAGTAGTGATACCTAAGTCTAAGGCAACACGCAGTGCCGCAGGAACGCCAAGGAAGAGCCCATCGCTAGAGCCTGTAGGGTGTAGGGCCTTTAGGGTGTAGGGCTTAGGGTGTAGGGCGATGGTGGATAGGGCACAGCTGTACCAGGGTTTTGGGCTTAGGGAACCCTAAGCCCTAAACCCTAAACCCTAAACCCTAAACCCTAAACCCTAAACCCTAAACCCTAAACCCTAAAACCCCTTAGGGTTGAGGGCTTTCCTCTCATGACTGCCCTGACAGTTGATTCTCAGCCATCGCATCGAAACGAAGCTGGAACACAGGCATGGACTCGAGGGTTTAGGGTTTAGGGTTTGGGGTTTAGGGTTTAGGGTTCAGGGTTCAGGGTTTAGGGTTTAGGGTTTAGGGTTTAGAGTTTGGGGTTTAGAGTTTTGGGTTTGGGTTTGGGGTTTAGGGTTTCGTCTTTCTTGTTGCTTTCCGTTGGCCCGAAAAATTTTCCGCCTCTTTCCTTGAACAGGGTGCTTCTTCCCGTGATCTCGCGACATGGCCCTGCCCCCAAGCCCCAAACTCTAAAACCCCACACCCCAAACCCTAAAACCCAAACCCTAAACCCGAAACCCTAAACCCTGAACCCCAAACCCTAAACCGCATACCCCAAACCCTAACCCGAAACCCAAACCCTAAACCCGAAACACTAAACCCTACACCTAACCCCAAAGCCTGAAGCCTAACCCCAAAACCTAACCTCAAAACCTAAACCAAACACCCTAAACCCCATACCCTAAACTCCAAACCCCAAACCCTAAATCCGAAACCCAAACCCCAAATCTTACAAACCCCAAACCCCAAACCCTCAAAACCCAAACCCCAAACCCTGAGCCCTAAACCCTAAGCCCCCAAACCCGCCCAAACCCTAAACCCCAAACCTCAAACCCTGAACCCCCAATCCTAAACCCTAAACCCGAAACCCTAAACCCTAAACCCTAGACCCTAAAACCCCCCCCCCCCCCAGGTCTCTAGATGAACTTCAGAGTAGCCCCCTCATCGATGCCAACCTCTCCAAAGCGGCCATGGATGCATACTGGGAGGAGGCCACTGGAGGTGGTTTTAGGGGTTTAGGGTTTAGGGGTTAAGGTTTAGGGTTTAGGGTTTTTGTTTTTAGGGTTTTTTGGGTTTAGGGCTTGGGGTGGAGGGGTTGGGGGGGGGGGGGGTTAGGGGATTTAGGGGGCTTAGATTTTTGGTTTGGGGTTTAGGGTACAAGGGTGGTGTCTGGGAAGTCGCCAAGGCATCCACTCATGGTATGAGATCAATCTCCCGAAGCCCCCAACCCTAAACCCGACCCCTCAACACAAGCCGTAGGAGCTCGATGGTGCAAACCGACGCAGGTCGCTCGCCCGCCCCCCCCCCCTCCCCCCCCCACAGCTCGGAGCTCCTCTCCCCAGACCAGCACTGGTCCGGTAATCAAGTAAGCAACCCTAAACCCTAAACCCTAAACCCTCAACTCCAACCCTAAACCCTAAACTCGAAACCCTAAACCCGCCCACCACCCCACTTTTTTGTCTTTTGGGGTAGGCGGGCGCTGGTCGAGCGCTCAGTGAGACCCTGCGAGGGAGCCCCAGGCGGGCGACCGAGCTGGCCTCCAGGCTGGCTTACCCTCCAGGCAGGCACAGGCCGAGTCAGCAGTTGTCTTTTTTTTTTATTTTATTTTTCCCTTTTCCCCAAACTGTCCGCGCACATTGTTGGGTCCTGCATTGCAGGCCCCCTGGGACGGCCCTTTGAGACCCCTGGTCCCTCACCCCCGTTCGTTGGGCTGAGGGGACCAGGGGCCGTTTTGTTGGGGCAGGCAGGGCTCTGGCCAAAAATGCTGATCGGCTGGTGCTGGCTCTGGCCCTGGCCCTGGCCCTGGCCCTGGCCCTGGCCCTGGCCCTGGCCCTGCCCCTGGCCAAGCTGTCCTGGTCCACACCAGCCCTGTTTCCGTGGCGCTCTGCCCAACCCAAGCTGTTCACTGTGTGTTGCCTCCCTGCCTTTAGCCCCTTCGCGCCAACCAAGCCTCGCTGCCTCTGTCTGTTCCTGGCCAACCCAAGCTGTCTTCGCTGACCCTGCCTCGTTTCCGTCTGCTGCAGCTTTGCGCCTGGTCCACGCACCTTGTGGAGGTCCCCAATAGGGCGTGAGTGCTGACTCATGTGATGCTTTGTAAAAAAAAGGTTTTAACTCCTTGAGAGTTGTAAGTGGGCGGTCTTGGGGTGGGTAGGTCTGCAGACTACCGCCCGCTCCCAAAGCGCGCTTCCGTTTGGCACGCCCTAAACCCTAAACCCTAAACCCTTGTTTTGCGGCCAGCTTGGGGACATCCTGAGACATTGAGACGCCTATTCTGGGATTCGGGATGCCTGGTACCACTTGGGATGTTCCCCCTTACACTAACAGTCCTTAATAGGGAGTATATTAGGGGTACGATAATCCCTATTATGGACTGGTAGTAAAGGGAGGAACATCCCAAGGTACCACCCAAGAAGCAGGCACTTGACTTGAGCTTAGGCGAAATTTGAAAAGGAGTCGGTTAGGGTGGATACCTTAAACCCTAAACCCAAAACCCTAAACCCTAAACCCTAAACCCTAAACCCTAGGTTTGCGGGGTGGGATGAAAGTGTTGGATGGCCCTCCCAGTCGGGCCATGGCTGCTCTTCCAATTTCACGAAAGCTTTCGAAGCTAATCTGCATCTCAACTTCTTCTGCGCGATATCACAGCAAACCCGAATCCCGAAACCCGAAACCCCAAACTCCAAACCCCAAACCCCAAACCCTTAACCCTAAGCCCCAAACCCTAAACCCAAAGCCCTACAGCACTTGCAGGTGGGTGGGAGGATCATGGGGGACCGGGAGAGGAAGCAGCTGACGAACCACCTGCAGACGCGCATCCAGGCCCCTTTCGTACAAATGCCGGACTCCACCTTAGAAGTTGGGTTTAGGGTTTAGGGTTTAGGGTTTAGGGTTTAGGGTTTAGGGTTTAGGGTTTAGGGTTTAGGGTTGCTTATGAGTAGAGGTATAAGGCCCCGAAATAAGGCTATAACCATCGTTACCCTGCTTATATAAGCCTTATTGTATAAGACGAACCTTCAAGCACCTCAGCCTAGTTGCCCCAGCTTAAGTGGAGGGGGGGATTGTTGGTCTATCCCTAGGATAACAAGGGCACAGCAACCCGCCCCAGCAGCTCTGCAGAGGTTGCCTCACGTGCGTTCCGGACAGGGCCTGAGTTGGGACACGGCAGGGGAGATCCGGTGTCGTTTCGAGGTCACCCTAAACCCTAAACCCTAAACCCTAAACCCTAAACCCTAAACCTTAAACCCTAAACCTTAAACCCTAAACCCTAATCCCCTTCTCGTAACCCCACAAGGGGCCATCATGAAGAGGAGTGGCCATCTGCATTTCCTGCGGCCAACCTTAGATGAAGCCTCTTTTCATTGACGAGTCGTTCGCAACATCAAGGTTTCGGAAACTAGGGGATACCTGGGTTCTTATTCTAAGGGAATCCTGCTATTTGAGGACTTTCCGAAACTAGGGGTGCCTGGGTTTTATCAACGTCTTATTATAAGGGAATCATACTATTTGGGGACTTTCCGAAACTAGGGGGTACCTGGGTTCTTATTTATAAGGGAATCCGATTATGTGGGGACTCTATTAGGGTCCCTTATTTTATGTGGGGACTCTATTAGGGTCCCTTATTTTCGTATCTTTCGCGGCCGACTCCAACTGCGCCCCCGGGTCTGGGGGCAAAGCTGCACACGCCTTTCGTCGGGTTAGTTTAGGGTTTAGGGTTTAGGGTTTAGGGTTTAGGGTTTCGGGTTTAGGGTTTAGGGTTTAGGGTTTAGGGTTGCCTGGTGGCAGGAATTGAAACCCCAGTGCATCCTCCTTTCCATGAGCTGCAAGCTATTTGCATACTGCAGCGGAACTCGCTTCAGGGGAGCTTTTGGTGGTCGGTTTCGGATTTGTGGTTCAAGATGTTGAGCCCTAAACCCTAAACCCTAAACCCTAAGCCCTAAGCCCTAAGCCCTAAGCCCTAAGCCCTAAGCCCTAAGCCCTAAGCCCTAAGCCCTAAGCCCTAAGCCCTACGCCCCAAGCCCTAAGCTCTAAGCCCTAACCCCTAAACCTTAAACCTGATGGAGAGAGCACGGCGGGTTCTTTCGCGGCCCATTTCACTCATCATGGTACTTGAGGCAGATCGCGCAGAAGCTCGGCGAGTTGCATTCGCCTCTTGGCTTTCTTGGAAGCACCCTCAATCCGAATGAGGGTTTAGGGTTTAGGCTTAGGGTTCAGGGTTTAGGGTTTAGGGTTTAGGGTTTAGGGTTTAGGGTTTAGGGTCTAGGGTTTAGGGTTTAGGGTTTAGGGTTTAGGGTTTAGAGTTTAGGGTTTAGGGTTTAGGGTTGAGGGTTTCATGAAGCTTCTAAACGCAACTTGACGTCTGAGGCTCTGTCTGAGAGCCCACATCAACTGATCCGGCGCCAGGGCCCCTAAACCCTAAACCCTAAACCCTAAACCCTAAACCCTAAACCCTAAACCCTAAACCCTAAACCCTAAACCCTAAACCCGAAACCCTCATTCGGATTGAGGGATGATCCTGGTGAGCAAGTCGATGGCACCAGCACTGGGCGTCCGCCGTGCAGAAATCAGAGGGCTATCGGTGCTTTTGATAGAAGAACGTCACCCGCAATCTAGAGACTTTAGATCACCGGGTGCAGCTGAAGGTTTCCTGGCATGTTAGGGGCACCCCGATGATGGAAAATGCCCAAGTTGTTCCGAACATGCCGTTAGGAGTGCCGCAAACGACTCTTCGAATATGGTGCATTCCTTCAGACGCACTGCAGCAGCTGACCAGCGGCGTAGACATCGGTCCTCACATATGAACATATGTTAAAGTCCAACACAAGGATGCCTGAGAAGATTAGTGTCGTCGCCCAAAGCTTGGCGACCCATTGTTTCTAAACAGCTGAGGGGACTGTTATCTCCTCAGCTGGTCTGCAGCCTCAGAAGTCAACCCGAACCCACCGAGTCTTCCTAGCCCGAAACCCAAGACCCTGAACCCTAAACGAAAAAACCCTAAACCCTAAACCCTAAACCCTAAACCCTAAACCCTAAACCCTAAACCCTAAACCCTACGTCCTTCTGTGGCCTGGTTGCCGCACACCGCCGCTTTCAAGTGGCACACTGCCAGCATGGTATGGACCAGGGCATTTTGGCAGATCATGGATCTGCCAAGAGTTCAGGGTTTAGGGTTTAGGATTTAGGGTTTAGGGTTTAGGGTTTAGGCTTGCTCTAGCGCCAGTTTTGCACTTGCCATGAACTTATCACACGAGTGTTGAAGCTTGCATTCTATCTTCTCTTCTTCTTACGATGTGAATCATTCACCTAGTGAGCACTGCATCGTAATTATTTGTGAGTATTGTGTGCGTTTTTCTTTTTGAGATTGTTTTCCCATCAGTCTTCTGAAAGACTCTGAATCGAATCGTTGTTATCATGAATTATATGCATACCTACTAACCCTTAAGCCTTAAACAGCTTTCAGCATCATCGCTGTTATCTTTTGCTTAGCATGCCTATACCCAGAGTCCAGACGCGTGCCTACAGCGGGACA
>CAJNDS010002421.1:167425-192425 GCA_905221605.1 Symbiodinium natans
GCCTCAACCGAGGTTCCTGGTTGCTTATAAGTAGGGCTACAAGGAGGGCAACTATGGTTACAACCTGAACTATTTAGGGTACTTTTCACCGCATGAACCTGACTTTGATTTGTGGATGTGTGATATACCTCTTAAAGAGTATAGGGTTTATGGTTTGGAGGGTTTAGGGTGTTAGTAAGGGTTTTGTAAGGGTTTACTAAGGGTCAACCCCCCTCCAGAAGCAATTAGTGAAGCAGCCCAGATCTTTGAACCCTTACACTTCAATCCCCAGCCCCCCCCCCCCCCCAGGTCAGGGTTCAATAAGGGTTCCATATATAAGATTTGAAAAAGGGACGAAGAAGGGTTGAATGCGGCTTGAATAAGGGTTGAATAAGGGATGAGTGTTAGAATCACCGTCCGTGGTGCATGTGGTTGCATTTGGCATGAGTTGTTGTAGCAGTAACGGTGCCTCATAAGGGTTCGAGAATGGAGTATGAAGGGTTTGCTAAGGGCTTCACAAGCGTTTAATAAGTGGGTTTATTTTATAAGGGCCTAACGAGCATTTATAAGGGTTTAAATCAGGGTTTAGCAAGGGTTGAATAAGCGTTGAACAGGGGTTTAATCGGGGTTTCAGAAGGGTGCAAGAAGGGTTTAATCAGGGGGTTTAGGCTTTTTCAGGGTTTATGTTTTTTAGGGTTTAGGGTTTTTAGGGTGTTCAGAGTTTAGGGTGTGTAGGGTTAAGGGTGTTCAGGGTTTAGGGTGTTTAGGGTTTGGGGTTTTTCGGTTTAGGGGTAAGAGTATTTCGGGTTTAGGTCGTTTTTGGTTCAGGGTTTTTGGAATTAGGGTTTTCAAGTCTCTACACTCTGGCTCCTCCTAAGCACGTCGGAAAGGGTATGGCTGCTGTCTGCTCCCAGTCTGGTGTCAGGGCAAAAGGCGACACCGAGTCGCAACAATTCGGGTTTATAGAAACTGTATAGCGTTTGTGTCCGGAGTTTTGGGCGGGTTTTGGGCGGCAGTTTTGGGCGAAAGTTTTGGGCAAGCTATTCCCCACCTTCGGTGTGGGGTTGTTAGATTTTAAACTCAACTCTTCTCCTCGCCTGGAACTCTTCTCCTCGCCCGGTCTACTCCTAGAGACTCCCTGGAGTGCCCAACCCCAGAAACACCCAGACTCCTGGAGTGCCCACCCCCAGAGACTCCCTGGAGTGCCCAACCCCAGAGACCCTGGAGTGCTAAGGTGGGGATGTTCGAAGTATAACAGTTGTTGTTGTTGTTTTCTTTATTCAGGGTTTGCGTGCGGAGTTTTGGGGGCGGTTTTGGGCGAAGAGTCTGGGCGAATTTGCTGCTTACTACTGTTAAGATTCTCGTCCAGCTTGAACAGGTAAGCAGCGGTCCCAACGTTTATAAAAAGTAGAACCCTAAACCCTCAACCCTGAACCCTTAGAATCCAAAACCCTAAACCGTACCCCCCCGAGGCTTCGAGAGGCTTTCAAAACTATTGGTGCCTCCTTATTATTTTTATTTTTTTGGGGGGGGGGGGGGGGGGGGGGGGGGGGGGGGGGGGGGGGGGGGGGGGGGGGGGGGGGGCGGTTGCGGCGGGTCTTGGGGGGTGGGTACTGCGGCGGGTTTCGGTTTTTGCTTTGGTGACGGCTCGGTTTAGGGTTCAGGGTTCAGGGTTCAGGGTTCAGGGTTTGGGGTTTAGGGTTCAGGGTTTAGGGTTTAGGGTTTAGGGCTAGCCCGAAGACCCAAACTCGGTGGTCGAGGTGAACAACGCGGGCGTCGCGACCCAGTTTCCGCACAGTCTGACCCGAGATGGTATCGAGACCACTTTCCAGGCTTCCTTCTTTTGGGGTTGAGGGTTTAGGGTTTAGGGTTTAGAGCTGGGGTGGGAGGTTTGGGAGGTTTGGGAGGTTTGGCAGGTTCAGACTTTGGGGGTTTCGGGCTTAGGGTAGCTTAGGGTTTGGGGTCCTGCTGCTTCTTCTGTTCGATTTGCGTTAAAGTCCCCTATAAGGCCCTGAGCGCGAAATCCTAAACCTTCTGACGACTGATTTTCAACCCCTAGTGCTAGTGTCAAAGATCTTCTAGACCTTGGAAAATTTATAGGTATCAATGCTCAGCAGCCAAAGCTTGAAATTTTAGTAGCTTCGATTCAGACATCTTGGCTCTGTTTTTTTTTCAAATCGGACGTAACAGAATGATTTATCATACACAACAATTTGAATCATAGCCAAATTCAATGGGCAAAGAATATTTTAAGTGCTATGGCTATCCTTTGCGGAGTGGTTCGGAGGCCATGCCGGGATAATGAAGACGTTGATCAAAGCGAGAAATCATTTTGTGTGGCTTGGCATGTGTAAGGATGGAGCCTGAGGATCTTGGGTTTCAATAGGCCCAAGCTTGCGGAGACAGGGGTAGCTCTCTGACTTACGTACATATAGTACGCCGCCCGGAGAACAAGGACCCAAAGAGGATTTCGGGTTTAGGGTCTAGAGTTTAGGGCACCCGTTTTTAGAGAACTGCCCATATTGATGGTTCATGGTCTTCCGCTGTTCAAGACTCAGGGCCTCGCGCTTTAGATACATGAAAGTTCCAGGGGCAGGGCACCCTCAAGCCAGAGTTCAAAGGTTCAGGGTTCAGGGTTCAGGGTTCAGGGTTCAGGGTTTAGGGCTTAGGGTTTAGGGTTTAGGGTTTAGGGTTCAGGGTTTAGGGTCCCAGCCCTGGCCGGGAGGTTAACTTCCTGAGCCACTTCCTTCTCACGACTCGCCTGCTGCCACTTCTGGAAAGATCGTCTCCTTCGTTCCCCGGCGGTAGTTGGGGCTAAACCCTAAACCCTAAACCCTAAACCCTAAACCCTAAACCCTAAACCCTAAACCCTAAACCCTAAACCCTAAACCCTAAACCCTAAACCCAAAACCCGAAACCCTAAACCCTAAACCCTAAACCCTAAACCCCAAACCTTGAACCCTAAACCCGAAACCCTATAAACCAACCCTGAGGCGGCTAGTTCACCTCACGTCCGGCGCACACCGGGGCGCGCCCGCCGACGGCGTGCCCCTCTCGCTAGAAGGCGGAAGCTCCCCAAATCCTAAACCCTAAACCCTAAATCCTAAACCCTAAACCCTAAACCCTAAACTCCTTCAACATGAAGACTGACCCCCCAGCAAAGGCAACCCTGTGTCCCCCAGGTTTCAGCGTGTTTTGGGGTTTGTGTACAATCCATCTCTGCGCTCCCCCGTGTGCTCCACCGCGAGGCATCAACGACAAGGACGCCATGGGCCCCTACGCCACTCTTGTCTGGCCAGTCCCAGAGACCTCAACCCTAAACCCTGAACCCGAAGCCCTAAGGAATCAACCCAAAACCCCTCAACCCTAAGCCCTAAGTCGCTTAAGTCGCTCTTTGGGTGAGCGCTTTCTTAGGAAGATGCGGTCGACCCGAAACGGGAATTGCCACGCCCCAAATTTAGGAGCCTCCGGCTCAGCGGTGGGTTTTGTGAAAGGAGCCCTACCCCCCTTGGTGAACCCTAGACCCCCGAAACTGCCTGAAATCCCAAACCTTACACCGGTGAAGTGCCAAGGCAAGATATGGCATGGCCAAGTTAGCCAACCTCCTCTTCTCCCAAGAGATTGACAGGCCTTCAGGGTTTAGGGTTTGGGGTTTGGGGTTTGGGGTTTAGGGTGTAGGGTTTCGGGTGTAGGGTTTAGAAGAGAAGGCAGCGCTTTCGGATTTTGGAACGAGACCCCCCCCCCCCCCCCCCGTCGCGCACGGCAACAAAACTGACTAAACTTTCAAAATTCAACCCCGTAACCCACCGAACCCTGCACCTCCAAAATCCCTCTAAGTTCCTCAAGCTCCTCTCCCAAACTTGCTTTATCCCCCCAACCTTGCACCCAAACGCCCTAAACCACTAAACGCTAAACCCTAAGCCCTAAACCCTAAACCCTAAACCCTTGACCCTAAACCCCAAACACTTACTAAACCCTACACCTTAAACCCCCAACCCCGAACCCTAAACCCTAAACCCTAAACCCCAAACCCTAAACCCCAAACCCAAAACCCTAAACCCTAAACCCTAAACCCTAAACCCCAAACCCCAAACCCCAAACCCTTTGCTTCACAGGCGTTTCGGCCAGCTCGGACTCTACAGCAACGCGGTGCATCCGGGTGTGGTCGCGACGGAGCGCTCCGGGGGGTGCGAAGGGTTCAGGAGGTGGGGTTTAGGGTTTAGGGTTTAGGGTTTGGGGTTTGGGGTTTGGGGTTTGGGGTTTGGGGTTTAGGGTTTAGGGTTTGGGGGTTTGCGGGTTTGGGGTTTGGTGTTGCTGGTTTGTAGGGCTTATAGGGTTTATGGAATGTAATTATGGGTTTGTTTTGGGGTTTGTAGGGTCTGACAGGGTTTCGATGGGGTGAATAGGGTTGAAGGGGTTGAGGCTTTTCGGGTCTTTGAAGGGCTTTGTAGGGTCAGTAGTTTCCTTTGGCCTAAAACCCAAACTCAAAATCCGTACCGAAACTCTCAATCCCTAAACCCAAAACTCTGAACCCCAAACCCTAAACCCTAGCCCTAGACCCTAGACCCCAAGCCCTAAGCCCTAAGCCCTAAGCCCTAAACCCTAAACCCTAAACCCTAAACCCTAAACCCTAAACCCTAAACCCTAAACCCTGTGTCCCTGCACCCCCAGGAGATGCTGCGGAGGGACAACTTCGAGGCTTCAAATAACCCCAAACCCTAAACCCTAAACCCTAAACCCTAAACCCTAAACCCTAAACCCTAAACCCTAAACCCTAAACCCTAAACCCTAAACCCTAAACCCTAAACCCTAAACCCTAAACCCTAAACCCTAAACCCTAAACCCTAAACCTCTCTTTCTGTATTTTTTATATATATATTTTTTATATATTTCAACCCTATAATCCTTCGTGGCTAAGGGTCATTTCTTCGTGGCTAAGGGTCATTTCTTCGTGGCTAAGGGTCATTTCTTCGTGGCTAAGGGCAATTTTCTCGCTAAGGGCAATTTCTTGGTCGCTAAGGGCCATTTCCTGGGCGTTAAGGGTCATTTAAGGGTCATTTCTTCGTGGCTAAGGGTCATTTCTTCGTGGCTAAGGGTCATTTCCTTCGTGGCTAAGGGTAATTTCTTCGTGGCTAAGGGTAATTTCCTTCGTGGCTAAGGGTAATTTCTTCGTGGCTAAGGGTAATTTCTTCGTGGCTAAGGGTAATTTCCTTCGTGGCTAGGTCTATGATATCTTCTTTGGCGTCCCCCCGCTCCCCCCGCCACCGGCCTCCACCCCCCCTCACCCCCCCCCCCACCCCCCCCCCAGCCCCCGACGCCACCCCCACCCCAACCCTTTTTCTTGTAATGCTCATCTTTGTGTGATGCAATGCGGATTTTTAAGAACGAATTTGTTCTTTAGCCGTAGTCTTCGTTGAAAAGAACTTTTGTATGAAGATACTTTATATATGGTTTCTTAATGTTATGGGATTCTCTGGGTGGGTGGGTGTTATATCCAAGCCGTAAATATAACACTACCATAAAATTGCTCGATCCGGAGCTGCTGAACCCTAAACCCTAAACCCTAAACCCTAAACCCTAAACCCTAAACCCTAAACCCTAAACCCTAAACCCTAAACCCTAAACCCTAAACCCTAAACCCTAAACCCTAAACCCTAAACCCTAAACCCTAAACTCAGGGCCTAGGCCGCCCCCCTACGTTGGGGGGCGGCGCTTAAGCCCTTCAAACGAGGACGTTTTATGGAAAGTAAGCAGTTGGCTTGAGTTTAGGCTTAAATCCTAAAAGGTTTGGGTGGCTTTGCCGCCTCGGACGGCGTGGGGTGGGAGAAAGTGTTAGATGGCCTTCCACAATCGGGCCAAAGCTGCTCTTCGCGCCTCACGAAGCTTTCGAGCCTGTTCCAAACCTAACCTTCACAGCATCTACGCCCGACCAGCAAACCCTAAACCCTAAACCCTAAACCCTAAACCCTCAACCCTCAACCCTCAACCCTCAAGATCAAATAAATGGAAATTGTATGTGGTCTCATTTGAATTTTCCAAGTCATTTGTCTAAACAGCTGACAAGCTGAGTTTAAGTAAATGAATCCAAAACACTTCTGCTGCCAAATGCTCAATTTACTTGAACCTCTCCCCTCCCCCCCTCCCCTCCCTCCCCCCCTCCCCTCCCCCTCCCGCCCCTCCCCCTCACCTCAGGGACGTGAAGGACACGGCGAGGTTGTTGGGCATTTCTCCGTCCCTGGCCCAGACTGTTCTCACTCAATCAGGTTTGCCTTTGATCTTCCCTTTGCAGGTTAGATGTGACCTGGGACCAAATGGGGGACAAAGCATCGAGCCCATAGAAACATTTTTCACCGCCCGCTGCAGTGCGTACACGGCCAGATGTTCCATTTGAATCTCAATTTCTTCGCCCATTCCCCCGCACTCTATATTCGATATTCCATTTGAATATTAAATTCATCGCCCATTCCCCCCCCCCGCCCCCCCCTGCCGCACCACCCTCCACCCACCCCCTTGCCCCCCTCCCCACGCCGACCCCTAAACCCGAATATCTAAAAAAAACTTTCGCTCAAAACTTTCGCTCAAAACGTTTCGCTCAAAACGTTATTGGGACCCAAACCCTATACAATTTCTATAAACCCTAAACCCTACACCCTAAACCCTAAACCTAAACCCTAAGCTCTAAACCCTAAACCCGACACCCTAAACCCTAAACCCTAGACCCTAGACCCTGAACCCGACACCCTAAACCCTAAACCCTAAACCCTAGACCCTAAACCCTAAACCCTAAACCCTAAACCCGAAACCCTAAACCCGAAACCCTAAACCCGAAACCCTAAACCCGAAACCCGAAACCCTAAACCCGAAACCCTAAACCCTAAACCCTAAGCCCTAAACCCCAAACGCTAAACCCTAAACCCTATGAACCCTAAGCCGCAGGCCATGTTGGGCCCTCTCCTGGGCGCTTGGGCTTTTCGCGCCGCGCAGCTGCGGAATCGTCTCTTTGCCTATGGCGCAGGGGAGGCCCAACCTGGGCTTGGGGTTTCGGGTTTAGGGTTTAGGGTTAAGGGTTTAGGGTTTAGGGCTTAGGGATTAGGGTTTCGGGTTTAGGGGTTTAGGTTGAAGGCCTTTAGGGCTTTGAGGGCTTTAAAGCGGTTTTGGGGTTTAGGGTTTAATGAGGGTTTCGGGGTTTGGAGCTCGGGTTCTGAGAGCGTGGCGACCTGTTCTCCCCTTTCAGGGTTTAGGGTTTATGGGCTAGGGTTCAGCCATCATCGGAGTTGCAAGCTGCACTTCTTTTTGCGTATGCAGGCAGCTAAACCCTAAACCCTCGACCCTCAACCCTAAACCCTAAACCCAGAAGGCCCTAAACCCTTCTCCTGTAGGCCGCGCTCAACCTGCTCTTCTGCGCAGCCTCGCCCATTGTGGAGGACTTGCGCGAGCTTGGGGTTTAGGGTACGGGGGCAACCGAAAGGGGAAAAAGAAGAATCTCAACCCTCAACAGTCGCCTATATGGATTCCCCAGAAAGAACCAGAAAACAGACCAACCCACAGGGTTACAATACCGAACCACCAAGA
Source organism: Symbiodinium natans (assembly GCA_905221605.1). Lineage (NCBI taxonomy): Eukaryota > Dinophyceae > Suessiales > Symbiodiniaceae > Symbiodinium > Symbiodinium natans. Next base: position 174,977 of record CAJNDS010002421.1, read on the forward strand.
GGGAAAGGGAAGGACTCCTACTTCCAAACCCCAAACCCAGGCGCTCTAACTTTTCAACTGCTAGCGGATGGATCCAGGCCATCCTTGAGCCAAAGATCCCCGGGTGCATTGACCGTTTTCTTTAAACCTCCATACAATTCCTGAATACAACCTGCAGCTCCGCATAGGGTTTAGGGTTTGGGGTTTCGGGTTTTGGGGGGTTGCCATCCAAGTTTCCTGACGCCCGACTTGTGGACGTTTCATGTTCAATTATCCCCCCCCCCCCCCCAAAAAATGCAAAGAGCATGGAGCCCTGTCCTGCAGTTGCAAGCCCTTCGTGGCAAGCTCATCGTGCCCATCGCAACCGCATATCCGCCCCTTGGCAGCGTTTCCCTCCGCCCTAAACCCCCTGCGCTCCCCCTCCCACCCTAAACCCTAAACCCTAAACCCGAAACCCTAAACCCTAAGCCCTAAACCCTAAACCCTGAACCCTAAACCCGAAACCCTAAACCCTAAGCCCATAGCAACCCGAAGGCCTAGACCCTAAACCCGAAACCCTGAACCCCTAACCCTAAACCTTAACCCGCAAACCCCCTTTCGAAGTTGAAACGGACGACGAGCTGATCCTATTTGGCATTTTCTCTAAATTATGGGCGCTTGGTGGGTGTCCTATATAAATCTTGGCAATGGCTCCGTATCATGGGCGGATCCTCAAACCCTAAACCCTAAACCCTCAACCCGACACCCTAAACCCTAAACCCGAAACCCGAAACCCCAAAACGGCACATAACTTCGTTCGTAGAGAGTGAAGGATTAGGGGGTCTGTGCAAGGACTATTTCATAGCGACTGTCCTTCATTTCCTACAGGCCCGAAACCTTAAGCCTTAACCTGGTTAACCTTAAACCCTAAACCCTAAACCCTCAGCCCTAAACCCTAAACCCTAAACCCTAAACCCTAAACCCTAAACCCTAAACCCTAAACCCTAAACCCTAAACCCTAAACCCTAAAGCCTAAACCCTAAACCCTGAACCCTAAACGCTAAACCCTACACCCTAAACCCTACACCCTAAACCCTAAACCCTAAACCCTAAACCCTAAACCCTAAACCCTAAACCCTAAACCCTAAACCCTAAGCCCTGAACGAATCAAAGCCCGCAGTACGTTCCAGGCCCCGCCACGCTCAAGCCTTCAACGACGAGTTTGCAAGACGTCTTTGGGAGTTCAGTGTCTTGGTAGCCTGCAAGGTAGAGGGTTTAGGGTTTAGGGTTTAGGGTTTAGGGGCTTAGGGTTTGGGGCAGCGGGTTCACGGTTTTGGGTTTTTTGGGTGTTGGTTTAAACCCTCAACCCTAAACCCTATAAACCCTGAACCCCTAAACCCCTAAAAACCCCTAAACCCCTAAGCCCCTAACCCCCTAAACCCCGAAACCCCTAAACCCCTAAACCCCTAAACCCCTAAACCCCTAAACCCCTAAACCCCTAAACCCCTAAACCCCTAAACCCCTAAACCCCTAAAGCCCCATAAACCCTAAGCCCCATAAACCCTAAACCCTAAACCCTAAACCCTAACCCCTAAACCCTAAACCCTAAACCCTAAACCCTAAACCCTAAACCCTAAACCCTAAACCCTAAACCCTAAACCCTAAACCCCCTGAACCCCCTAAACCCCCTAAACCCCCTCGAACCCCCTGAACCCCCTGAACCCCCTTAAACCCCCTAAACAACCGTTTTCCGATCTTGTCCTCGCTGGTGGTGCCAAGGTGATGAGCTCATCTCGACAGCCTTGGCCAAGACTAAGAGCTCGTAGCCTACGCGGGCACGGGCAAAAAGGACCGCGGGGGCTGTGCATCTTTAGGGCCTATAGGGTTTAGGGTTTAGGGTTTAGGGTTTAGGGTCTAGGGGTTTAGGGCCATTTGGTGGTTTCCGAAGACAGGGGTACCCTTTCTTGGGGGGATTCTATTCCATTTAGGGTATACACGGGTGGTTTCCGAAATTGGGGTACCTTATTGGGGTCCTTGTAAAACGGGAGTTTTTGAGTTCGTGGTCCGTTGCCTTGAACAGAAATGCTGTCGACAGGTAGCAGTGGTACTCTAGCCTAGCCTCCGGTCTAGATTGCTGGTCGATGTGATTTAAACAGCAATGCTTTTGTACAGCGTGCTCCAAAATCCTACACTTTAAGCCCTCTACTGGATTCATTTATCCCCCCCCCCCACTGTTGGCATCTCCAAGGACACGTGATAAACCCCGACCTGATGGTGAGCCCTGGCCCCAAAGTCAACCTTGAACCATACAAACATAAGCCCCTAAACCCTAAACCCTAAACCCTCAACCCTAAACCCTAAACCCTGAACCCTAAACCCTAAACCCTATAAACCCTATAAACCCTAAACCCTAAACCCGAAACCCGAAACCCGAAACCCTAAACCCTAAACCCTAAACCCTAAACCCTAAACCCTAAACCCTAAATCCTACACCCTAAACCCTAAACCCTAAACCCTAAACCCTAAACCCCGTTGAGCCTCAGCGGGCTGAGGCCTTGGGCGGCTTTTGTGGCCACCTGCTGGCTCACAGCCTTTCGCATTAAGTGCCCCTCCTGGACCTTGGCGTGTGAGGGTTTAGGGTTTAGGGTTTAGGGTTTAGGGCTTAGGGCTTAGGGCTTAGGGTTTAGGGTTCAGTGTTCAGGGTTTTAGGGTTCAGGGTTGGTGTTGGGGCCAGTGAAGTCCCCACTTTGGCGGTGCTTGTTTCGTTGAGCTTCGGTGCAAGCGCGTGTCTAGCAACCTCGGTGAGAACCCTAAACCCTAAACCCTAAACCCTAAACCTTAAACCCTAAACCCTAAACCCTAAACCCCAAACCCCTTTGTAACCCTAAACTGCCAGGTACCTCTTTCCCTACACGGTCGACCTCATCATCGTGGGGTTCATCCTGGCATGGGTTGTCAGCCGTGGCCTTAAGCGCACAGCAGCCGCAACCTTGTTTGCATACATCCCCATAAGAGTTTAGGGTTTAGGGTTAGGGTTTAGGGTTTAGGGTTTAGGGTTTAGGGTTATTCTTGCCTGGAGGTTCATGGTACTTATTAACCAGTCATACCTGTACTTCTAACCCACTTATCAGCCCCTTAAGTGCCCTAACATGGTTAGCAGTACACTTGTATGATCATTGGATAACAAGTACCATGAACCTCCAAGTAAGAATACCCCTAAACCCGAAACCCGAAACCCGAAACCCTAAACCCTAAACCCTAAACCCTAAACCCTAAACCTTAAGCCCTAAACCCTAAACCCTAAACCCTAAACCCTAAACCCTAAACCCTAAACCCTAAACCCTAAACCCTAAACCCTCCAAGGTGTGGGAGCCGCCGTGTACGCCCGATTCCGCATTCCCGAGCCGACCTGGCGCGCAGGGGGACGCCTGCTGGGGGCGCAGTGATGATGGTGGCTGCGGGTGTTGTTCTAAACCCCGAAGTGTTGCTTTGGGGGCTCTGGTTAAGGGTTTTGTTTAGGGTTTAGGGTTTAGGGTTTAGGGTTTAGGGTTTAGGGTTTAGGATTAGGGTTTCGGGTCAGGGTTTCACCTGAGCCACGAACCCCTTGAAAACCAGGATCCCCCCGCCCTACCAAACACAACGAGACACCCGAATTGAAGCACGTGCCAAGCGACGCATCCTGCACGCCTTTTTCAACCCCACTTGCCAACCGACATGTTTTCGGAGAAGGTGACCAGGCTCTAAGAGGCTTGAGGGGCTTTAGGGCTTGAGGGTTTCAGGGGCTTTGCGGGTTTTAGGGGCTTTAGGGGATTTAGAGTTTGATGGGTTTCAGGGGTTTAGGGATTTTGGGATTTTGGGTTTTTAGAATTGCCAAAGTGTAGGGCTCAAGGGCCTCTCTGCTTGGTTTTGACGTGGGAGTTTCCAAGAACGGGTAGGATCCTCCTTTCATACCCCTGGCTGTAGTCCCTCAAACGCACGTTTCCTCCTCACTCCACCAAATGGAGCACCCTAAGCCTTAAACCCTAAACCCTAAACCCTAAACCCTAAACCCTAAACCCGAAACCCCAAACCACCTCCTACCCTCCCTTGCGGCAGGTACACCTACCTGTGCCTTACGCTGGGCGTCGCCGTGGTCACTTGACAGAACCTTGTGCACGACACCCTAAACCCAAAACCCTAAACCCTAAACCCAAAAGCCAAAACCCTAAACCCTAAACCCTAAACCCGAAGCCCCAAACCCGAAACCCTAAACCCTAAACCCTAAACCCTAAACCCTAAACCCTCAACCCTAAACCCCAGACCCTAAACCCTAAACCCCAAATCCTAGCTTGAGACAACCTCCAGGTGACCGGCCCCCTTTGCGGACACTGGATCTTCTCAAGCCGGACTCCTGAGTCTGGAGGGCTGGTTGAACGGGTTTAGGGTTCAGGGTTTAGGGTTAGGGGCGTTTAGGGTTTAGGGTTTAGGGTTTAGGGTTTAGGGTTTAGGGTTTGGGAGGTTTAGGGTTTAGGGTTTAGGGTTTAGGGGTTTAGGTTTCGGGTTTTAAGGTCTAGCTTCAGGGGGGTTTAGGGTTTAGGGGGGGTTGTGGTTTAGGGGGTTTCAGGGTTTAGGGTGCGGGGGTTGAGGGTTTCAGGATGTTTTGGTGGTTGGGGCTGAGGTCTTCCCAGGTAGGTTTTGGGTGTCGGGGCGGTTCGTGAGGGTGGATGAGGGGGGGGAAATGCTGAGAATGAGACGTTTTTGATCTTCGCGGGGCTGTCCTCTTGCAACCCTAGCCCTACACCCTAAACCCCAAAACCTGAACCCCTCAAACCCTAAACCCCAAACCCTCAGACTGTAGCCTGCAAGACGAGCCGAACAAAGCAACGGTTTAGGTTTTTAGGGCTTTAGACCCTAAACCCTAAACCCTAAACCCTAAACCCTAAACCCTAAACCCTAAACCCTAAACCCTAAACCCTAAACCCTAAACCCTAAACCCTAAACCCTAAACCCTCGCGGATGACTCAGCAGCTGGTTTGTGGCATGGGTTCAAGGTCTACAGCACAGGAGCCCTTGCCACCTGCAGGACTTATTTTTTCGATAGTAGTCAACATGTATAGCATACAACGAGAGAAGTCCACATGTATAGTGTACAGTACTACTGAAGATGTCATAGGACAAGAACTCAGATGTTGTTTGTTGTGTTGTTCCTGCTTGGTGGAAAAGAGAACCCTGCGTAACCCCGCTGTGGAGCTTCCTGCCCACACGAGGGTTATGAGCCCAACGCTAAGTAAAAGGGCCCTGTAGAAAGTAGACCTTGCCATGGCAAACTTCCCGAACCCTTTCTGGTCAGATGCAGTACAGCAGGAATTTCGCCGTGCACAACAGGTCGTGCAGGACGACCCTGGGGAACGAGGTGCAGCCATTAGGGAAGGCGATGAGTCAGAACGTGAACCGCCATATGAGCTTGGACCTCAAGCCCAGGAAACTCCTGAGGCCGCAGCAAGCACAGCCAGGAATGATGTGCCTCATGAACTAGCTCCATGTCATGCAGAAGTACTTCGTATTGACCCTGTTGCGCTGGCGACACAGCCACAGGAACCGGAGGCACAAGTTGCCAGAGAAGCATCGCCTGGACATTTTAGCGTTACAGGTTACAGCGAGTTTTCGGCCATGGAACGTGGAGCTATCAAAGCGGAAGATGATCGCGAACTGGTTCCAGTACAGCCAGTGGCTACAGATCCCTTTGGCGATCTGGCGTCAATGCTACGGGTACTGATGCAAGGCCAACAGTCTTTGGTGGAGCGAATGGATAAGCTGGAGAGCTCCAAAGCATCGTCATCGTCTGCAGGTGCAAGCTCTAGTGTCCCTGAGCCACATCCGAAGGCTGTGTTTCCTCCTCAGTTCGTTGGCACACCAGCTGTGACAGGCAAGCCGGCTAACCTTGGGGAAACTGGGACGGGGTCGGATGGGAGAGGGGGTCAAATGGGACCACCAACTGAGGCCCAGGCCCAGGCTCCAAGTGCGGGTGTGGTGGAAGTGGAAGGGTCAAAGTACGCCTGGCGAGTCACGCCCGAAGGATTGAAACTTGAGAAACAGGCCCCAACACGACCGGCAAGGGCCGTGTCCGTAGCTGAGGTCTTGAACCCAAGGGCTAGGTCACCCTTCGTACCCGTCACCCCCGATAAATCCCCAAAGCGAGGACGAGAGCCTAGGACTCGTAGTGATAGCCCTCAAAGAGCTCGTCAATCTGGAGGAGCTGCTGCAAGCTTGTCAGGACCTCTTGACATGGGTAACTTTGGGTATGAGAACTATGTTCAGCTGTATCAAGATGCCTTGCGTCCCGGTGAGCCTCCACCCATTCCCGACTTCTTAAGAAAGCAGCCCGGTCAGGACAGAGGTAGAAGTAGCCCTGCTCGAAAGGCCGTAGGTGTCAGCAGTGGGTTGAAGTACCCAGTGACCCAGGAGGTACTGAAATTAGGCCACCCCCACCTCCAGGCCTTAGAGCTCAAGCCGAAATGCAACCTGAAGACCCCATCAAGTACGTGCCTGAGCTTCCTCAACTTGACAAGTATGATCCTACTAACTCCAGTATTACTGCAGGTGATTGGCTGGCAACGTTGGGTCCCACCATGTCGTCGTTGAGTCAGGGAGCACGTGAGTGGTGGGGAGATGTGTTGCGTGAGGCGAAACAGTTGTACACACGTTGGCTACTCGCATCACCTCTCGACCGACTTAGTATTTACCCCGAAGCCCTCGTTGAACTTCACCAAACCGGTAGATTCAGTAGGGTAGAGCAGAAAGCAGTGCCCATGTTGCTGAAGTGTGTTGGTGCAGATTTGCGTGAGGACATAGTTACGTCTAGATTGTTTTCGACCGCTGCAATCGTGTACAAGACCATGTGTAAGTACCAACCTGAGGGAAGTGCAGAGCGTGAACAACTGCTTAACTACATTACACACCCAGGAAGCAGTGCAACTGCGCATGCCGCAGTCAAGGCTATCAGGAAATGGCGTCGTTGGATTGTCAGATCGACTGAGGTTGGCCTGAATCTCCCAGACCCGTCGTTGCAGGTGAAAGGTCTAGACAGTCTTCATCCTCCGAATTTGTCCACCTCTTCGTTGTTTCGCCTTCAAACCTTTAGGACGAACCACTTGCTTGACCAAGTTCCCAACCAGGATGCTGTCAGTAAGTACGCTGAGCTTTTGTTGGCCGAGTGCGAGGCTGCAGCATTGAGTGAGGACCCCAAGAAACATAAGGTTGCTCGGGTTGAGACGCCGGGTGGTGGGGAGTCCAAGGGGAAGGGTGCTGAGGCGAAGGGTGGTGGTAAGGGTGGAAAGGGCAATCCAAAGCCAGCATGCAAGCACTGGATGACTGAAGCTGGATGTCACTATGCCGATAAATGTCATTTTACGCATGCCCCCATAGGTAAGGGAACTGGCAGGTGTTTTCTATGCAGTGCCACTGGTCACATGAAAGATGCATGTCCCCGCAAAAACCCTGAAGCTGCTAAGGTTGAGGATACCCTGCCCAAAGCCAAGGGTAAGGGGGGAACCAAGAGCGCTAAGAAGGCTGAGGCTGCAAGCGCCGCGGAGTCCGCCCAGGCTGCTAGTGCAGGTTCGGGGGAGGGGCAGTTGGGAGCATCAAGCGCCCACATGATGCAAGAGGCCACGAACTTGCTGCGGTCCCTGCAGCTTAAAGCGCTCAATGTCGGCGCTGAGTTGGTGCCAGAATTGTTCCAAAACGACCGCGCGAGTTTTGAGCCATCTGACGCAGCCCATCTGGGCGTGCCGGATGGCCCGGGCCTTAGTTGCAAGTATGGCCTGATCGATTCCGGTGCAAGCGCGTGCCTTAGACCGAAGCTTGAGGGCGAGGACTTGAGTACTCTCAGGAGACATGAAGTGAATCTCTCAGGTTCCGCGATGTTATGGGTCAACTCACTAGGCACACTTGTCACTGACCAAGAGGCTGAGCCGATCGTTTCCCTAGGACAGCTTATCGAGCTTGGATGTCGGCTAGACTGGTCAGGTCGAAGGTGTGTGCTAGCTCACCCGCAACGCGGAAAGATTGAAGTTCTCACTACTTCTGGATGCCCCCGAGTGTCAGAAACTGAGGCATACAAGTTGATCGCCGAAATTGAGCAACATCGCATGTGGAGCTTCGCCAATGACCTGTGTGCACGAACGCTCGAAATCCGCACAGCGCACAACACTGAAATTGAGCTTTTAGACAAGTTGATTCATGAAGTGCGGGTTGATGGGGACGTTGGTTCGGCTTTGCATGTTGCTGCAGGACGCATGTGGCCCCAAATCCCAAATGATGTGAAGTCCGCAGTCGCAGCGTGGCCAGAGCAGTCACATGAGACCTTAGTCTGGAACCGTAGGTTTAGGCGAAAACTTAAAAAGGCTGGGAAGGTCGTTCTTAACTTGTTTGCTGGAGAGAGCCGGCGGCAGATTGAAGATGCCGTGACAGCTGCAGGAGGTGTTTGTGTGTCGGTCGACCTAAAAGAAGACCTGATGAACCCGCTCACGTATAGGTACCTCCTTGAGTTAGTTTGTTCGGGGAAAGTCGATGCGGTGCTCGGGGGTCCGCCCTGTGATCCATTCTCGAGGTGTCGGTTTCGGGAGGGAGGTCCACCCCCACTTCGAGCTCGCGATGGCCCCCATGTGCATGGTTTGCCCGGTTTGACTCCCTCTCAGCAGTCGCAGGTGTATGAATCTGATGTCCTTTTGCATCGCATGTACATGTTGGCATTGTTGGCATCACGAGCAGTTACCTGGATAGACGGGACAGCTGATGAGTGCATAAAACGCGTGGGAAGCACCTCGGCAGGGGATGCCGGTACCTACACGTTCAGGAGTCGATGTTGGGTGTTGTTTGAAAATCCCCAGGACCCTCAGTCGTACCTGAGCCCTGAGGTCATGGAGCATGAGGCCCCAGATGGATACCCTTCAATGTGGGCCACTCCGAGTTACCTAGCAGTTGAGCGATTGCTGGGGTTAAAGCAAATTCATGGGGATCAAGGACCGCTTGGCCACCCTAAAAGGAAGCCAACTACGTGGGCGTCCACACAGCCGATGAGCGCCATGAGTGTGAGGGGTCCGGGTTGGCAGGGTGAGGGAGTGGGTGATCCAAACCAGTCCACTGTTGGGGAGTCTGCTCGATGGGCGGCATGGGCGCCAGGTGCATTGCGCATTGTGTGTGCTCAGCTTGAGGCCGTTGTGTCGGGGAGCCCCAAACTCAAACTTTCCAAGATTAGTTTTGAAGCACATGTAAAGAATGGACATTGGCCACCACTAAGGACATGCAGAGATTGTGTGATCGGGACCGCTACCCAAAGGCAACATAGACGAGTCCGTGCACCACAGGCCTTTGTATTGTCGCTTGATTGTCCAGGTCCGTACAAAAAGTCGCAGGACGAACTCAGTCATCGTAGGCGTTATCTATTGACTGCGGTTTACACAGTTCCTGTTGACGTGCGTGGTCGGCCCTTGTTGGCAGAGTCCCAAACTCCGGCAAATCCTGATGAAGAGCGCGCTAGTCAGGTGGATTTGGGAAATGAGCCAGATGAACCTAGGGGGTGATGGCGATCCTGGAGTGCCCCGAGTTGGACCCGATGGTCAGCGAGGGAGTAAGTGTCATGAGCTTCCGGGTTCGGGGGAGGGTTCGCTGATGCCAGATGCTGGCGCGGATGCCTCGAGTGAACTTCGGGGGAGTGTTGTGTTGGGTGAGGTTTGTGAGGAGCTCGACATAAGCCGGGGAGGTCCTCAGGCCGAGTGCCCGAACGAGCCCAGCATCCCAAGTGATTGTGAGGGCTATGAGCCTTCAGTTGTAGATCCTAGTGAAGAGGATCGCGCTCTAGATGAGTGGTTCGGTGATAAGTTGTACCCCGCGCGTGGCAGCCACGCTGCAGGTCGTGAGTTGCTTGAGCGCTGTGCGGAAGATAAGGCTAAGCTGGACGATGAAGCTGATGCCGAAAACCGCCCCATAAAAATGGTTGAGCTTGTCTTTGTTGAACCCATTGACTCCAAAGGTCCAAACGAAGTTGCGCATGCTACTGCCCGGATTTGTGCGCAGCTTGAGGTGCTGAAGTTGCCGATTGCGCGAATCCATACAGACGCAGGGTCCGAGTTCATCTCGACACCATTTAGGCGTTTCGTTGACGCGCGTGGCATATTGCACACTGCAGCTGCGCCCCAAGAGCACAACAGCAACGGCAGGGTTGAAAATGTCGTACGCCGACTAAAGCAGCAGGTTCGTACTATTCTGCTAGCTAACGCGCATCCCCCCGATAAGTGGGCCTGCGCCGCAAGAGCGGTCGCCGCGAGGTGGCGGTCAGACACGCTTGCCCGCTTGGGATGGCCACAGCCCACGTTGGCACCTTACGGCACTAAAACACAGATACTTACTAGGACATGGCATCGCCGACGTCAGTCAGAGTGGAAGGCCCGTGCCGAAGACGGTATTGTGCTGTGCCCCGCCAGCCTTGTAAAACATGGCTATGTTGTGTTGGTCGGTGATATGTTGAAGCTTGCGACGAAGTTGTTCCGCGGCGACAGCCCAAACTTACAGGTAGTTGCCACCAATCCTGATGGCGACGATCCACCGTTTGAAGAGGGAGAGCTGCCAGCCCCAGTGCGCCGGCATAGTGCCAAACGGCCCGTTGTGCTTGCGAAAGTTGGTTGCGAAAGCCGCGGAACCCCCCAGGCCGTTGACCAATGTGCTCGTGAGCTTGCTGCTACAGCGCCGTTTGATGTTGATGCGGCTTTGGCCTTTGTTGCTCAGTTGTCTCTTTCTGACCTTGACGCGTCGCGTGATAATGGCAAGCGCCTACACTCTGGCAAGCATCATGTGTTTGGTCAGTTTGTGCATGGTGGCGTGTCAGGTGTGACCAAGAACACGAAGCGTTACTCAGGTGTAGCAGCGTTGTTGACCAAGCTTGTGCGGCATGCTGTGCCACACGCTGAGTTCACTACCGTTGTTTTGAGTACTGACGCTGAGGCAGTGTTGCACCGTGATGTTCACAATCATCCGTTGTACCCAAACCACATAGTTACTGTGCAAGCGCCGTCTAGTGGTGGTGGCTTGCGGGTGCAAACTGTCAGTGGTGATGAGCAAAGTGGACCAGCGGTTTGCAAAACGCTTCCTACAGGACAAGTTGCGCAAGGACAAGTTTTTCCCTTAGGACAGCCGTTCCAGTTCAACTCGCACCGGTGGCATTGCACTGAACCGTGGCCATGTGGAGAGCATCGAGTTGTGCTCGCTGCTTGCACGGTGAGCCGCCCGGATAAGCTCAAAGGAGCGGAGCGTGCGGAGTTGACAAGCCTGGGGTTCAACGTTCCGCCACAAGAGCAGTTTTCCAATGTTGCTGTTGCACAGCAAGGGGGAGCCACCCCTCTGAAAGAGCTTGAAAATCCCAAAAACCCTAAAAATAGCATAATCCAAAACCCAAAAAAGCTTGAGAGTGAAGGCGTAGGTCCTGTTGCTGAAGGGCAGGCCGCCGCGTGTACCTGTAGTTGCTGTGAGCGCGACTGTGTTGTTTGCAGCAAGTTGTTTGTGAAGCTTGACGCCGTGTGCTTTGCTGGGGTGTCGCCAGAGGCAACCGTTGAGCGCGAGGTGTCTGCCGAGCCAGACCTGTCCATGAGCGTGCCTTGCTGTTGTGCGGTAGGGTGCGAGGAGTTCGAAGCACAGTTGTTTTTCGACAGTTTTCGGCCAACTAACCTTGAAGACACGCCAGACAGAGCGTGTGACGAGGAGGCCTATGAGCAAGAAGTTGAGCAGGCTCTGTTTTTAGAACCGCGCGAGCTTGAGGGTGATGCGTGGGCGCTTGAAGGGCTGCTTAACGAGCACAGTGTGGTGAGCAAGCTGATCGCCCATGGGCGACAAGAGTTCATCACAGCCTTTGAAGAGCATGGCCTAAAGGAGGCCTGTGAGGGCACCATCCTCTCTGAGCTGCTCGTGAAGCGTGAGGAGTTGGAGTGCGAGTTGCGTGCCTTGAGCTTGCGTGACGAAAGTGCGGTTGCTGTCTGCGTGTGTGAAGCATCCTTTCCGGAAACTCTTGATGAGAACGCGGTTCAAGAGGACACGCCGGAGCGGGTGTTGCAGACCAAGATCGTACCGAACTGGCAAGTTCTTCAAAACTTCGAGGTGTGGCGACCAGCAGTCGTCGCAGAGTTCCTGTCCCTAACTGAGGACAAAGAGGCGCTTGAGCCTGTGACCCAGGAGAGGCTGGACGAGTTGAGCGCGAAGGGTGTGAAGGTCACTGTCATTCCCTCAAAGCTTATCTGCAGTATCAAGGCCCCCAAAGGTAGGCTCAAAGCCCGCATAGTAGCTTGTGGTAACTTTCTTGGTACGTGCCTAGGAGAGTCAAAGGCCCAGCGGAAACATGACCTCTACTCTAGTGGAGTTGACCTGACTCACCTGCGCATGTTATTAGCGTATAGTTCACGTCGTGGAATGCCTGTCTGGTCAGTAGACATCAAGACTGCTTTCCTGAACTCAGAACTGTTACCTAGGAACCGTGAGGGCGCACAAGAAGCAGTAGCTCACGCTGGAACTGCTCACGCGGTCCGCCGGGACTCGCCGGAGAGCGAGAACCCAGCCGAGTACGTTGTCCTGAACCCTCCACGTATCCTAGTGTCCAAAGGAGTCGTGCCTGTAGGTACTTTCCTCGTAGTGAAAAAGGCAGTTTACGGTCTTGACCAAAGTCCAAGAGACTGGGGTTTCACTAGAGACGCTGAACTTCGTACCCTGAAAATTCCCTGGAAAAGCAAGCTTTTGAAGCTAGTGCAGTCTCTTGCTGACGAGTGCGTTTGGTTTGTTGTTGACGTTGAGACAGTTCTCGTTCAGGACCCAGACTTTCCTGTGCCTGCGCAGTCCCAGGAAGTGCTCGGGTGGATCGCTGTCTACGTTGACGATATTCTTGGGTCAGGTATAGAGGATTTAGGCGAGGGGGTCATTAGGGCAGTTTGTGAAAAGTGGGCGTGTTCTGACCCAGAGAAGGTTGGAAGTGACCCGTCGAATCCAGTTCGCTTTTTAGGCTTAGAGCTGTACTGGTCAAAGGAGGGCAGGTTGGTTGTAACTCAAACCGCTTACGCAAAGGACTTGCTGAGTAGGTACACCAACGAGTTTGTCGCTTCTGTGCAGCCTCTTCCGCAAGGACTGGAGGACCCTGTTGCCGTCCCTAACCCCAACGCCGAAAGCATTAGGAAGTGCCAACAAGTTGTAGGTGAACTGCTGTGGTTGTCGATTCGTACTAGGGTTGACCTTTGCTACGCCGTTTCCAAGCTTGCTCAGTGGAGCACAAAGGACCCTGAGTTCACGTTTAGGCAGGCCCTGCAGGTTCTAGGTTACTTGTCTGTGACGCCGTCGGTAGGTCTTGTTTTCGCAGGCCCTAAGGACAGAGATGAGTACAACCTTGTAGGAGCACAAGACTACACGCACGTGCTGCAGGCATACACAGATGCGTCGCACGCACCAGGAGGTGATAGGTCTCATGAGTGCACCGTGCTTCGCTGTGAAGGGTCTACTGTTGGCTGGGTCAGCACAAGGCAGCCGTTTTGCACGCAGTCTTCATGTGAAGCAGAACTTCTCTCCACTACTACTGGCAGTAACTACGCAGTTGCACATGTAGGACTTGCTCGTGAGATGTGGCAGCATGAACCAAGGGTGTTTGTGGCAAACGACAACCTGAGTGCTATCACAGTGATCAACAGCCCCACCGTTTCTTGGAGAACCCGTCACCTGAAAATTAGGGCTAGAGTCCTGAAAGAGAGGTCCGACATGAAATTGCTCGTTTTCGTGCATGTAGGCGGAGACAAGAATGGTGCTGATATAGGGACTAAGGCACTTGGCGAGGATCAAGACGTTGATGGCAGTGCTGGGAATGTCCGCGCAGGATCCGCCTGCCGAAACCACGAAGGCAAAATCCGTTCAGCACGTGAAGGATTGCCTAAGGGCAGTCATTTTGGCCTGTTGCCTGTGCAACGCCAGAGCCACTAAGGACCAGGACAGGACCCAGAGTAGTGAAGACTGGTCTCTTGTAGTGTTTGCTGTGCTAATCTCAATCACGTCCATTGCAGTTTGGGAAACATGTAAGGCTTGTTTGAGGGCAGTGTTTCGTCAAGCCGAGGATCTCCTCAGGCCGAGACTCCCAGCCCCAGAACCTGAAGAGCTTTTCATCCCTGAACAGCCCGAAGATGAGTATGAAGGCCCAGATCCTGATGAGGCCCCCGTTGCTCGTGTTAGGGATCCCGTTCCCGCAATGACCCCTGAAGAAGGCTTGAGGCGAAGGCCCCCGAGACCTGTAGCGCAGCAGGAGCCTGATGTAGAGCCTCAAGGCCGCCCTATCACATTTGCCTTTGCTGATGATGAGGTTCAGGTGTTTATGCCAGGCCCAGCAGACGCGCCAGCGAACCCGCCTGAGCCTATCCACAGAGACGTAGTCGCCCAGCCTAGAGGCCCATTGCAAGCAAGGCCCCTACGGCTCAATCATCCACCTGATCCGCCCTATATCCTCAGGGTCGGCTGGCCCGCCCCCACGCTGCAGCCAACTATGAGGGAAATGCGGCTGACGAGGACATCATGGGGTGGAGATCTATCCACACTTTTTCAGGCACCGCCGCCAGAGTTTCGACAGGACTTCTTTCAGTACGATGCAGAGAGACCAACTGTCTTAGTACGCTGGCACGCTGTCGTGAGAGTTCGTCGCTTCGACCCAGCGCAGACCAGGTTGCCCGTTCCTCTGGGAGCACTCACAGGCCGCAGGAGGACGCTAGCCATATATGCAGCTGGTGAGCGACAGTATTATGATGATAACTGGCGAAACCCAGAAGCTGCTCGCCGGTACCATGAACACGAGTGGCGTGGTCGCACTGAACTTGAGGTCGATGTGCGACGCCTTTACCCAACAGGGTAGATGAGTTCTTGCTTCATCCATGCCGGGGAAACACTCCAGGCCGGAGTGGAGCATTCGAAGCCCATTTCTTCAACGAAGCATTTTGCTTCTAAGAGGCTACGCTTGAGCCTGCCGGGAAAGCATCCCAGGCCGCAGGATCCAGTGAGAGCCCTCTTTGTCGTTATGGTGATGAAGCTCGTTTGCCTCCCATAGTACAGTTGGTGACGTGTCACCAAGGGGGAGCGCGGATGACTCAGCAGCTGGTTTGTGGCATGGGTTCAAGGTCTACAGCACAGGAGCCCTTGCCACCTGCAGGACTTATTTTTTCGATAGTAGTCAACATGTATAGCATACAACGAGAGAAGTCCACATGTATAGTGTACAGTACTACTGAAGATGTCATAGGACAAGAACTCAGATGTTGTTTGTTGTGTTGTTCCTGCTTGGTGGAAAAGAGAACCCTGCGTAACCCCGCTGTGGAGCTTCCTGCCCACACGAGACCCTAAACCCTAAACCCCAAACCCTAAACCCTAAACCCTAAACCCTAAACCCTAAACCCTACACCCCAAACCCCAAACCCCAAACCCTAATCCAGCCCAAGCCCGTGCCCAAGAAGGTCTCATGGAGCACTACTACCGTGTGGGAGACCTCAAGGCCCAATGGCTTTCAGGATGGAGGGTTTTGGGTTTAGGGTTTAGGGTTTAGGGCTTAGGGCTTAGGGTTTAGGGTTTAGGGTTACTCATCCACGAGGACGATTCATCCTAAGCCCTGAGCACCAAGCCCGAAACCCGAATAAAGTTCCATGCGTAAGCCTTGCTCCATGCTGTGTGCCGTTCGGGGCTTGCACGCCTTGGGACTGGCGTGCCCTGTGGAATTTGTGGGAACGGGATCTCGTCCATGGCACGATTGCGTGAGCTTTGTTAAACCAAAGCTGTTCTTTGGGTACCCCAGGTTTCAGTTCTAGAAACTTTATATTCTAACAAGAACCCAAAAGAGAGAAGAGACCCTCAACCCCAAACCCTGATTCGAACCGACCATGCGCGCTGTTTTCGCATTGGAACCGGCCATTTTAAGAATCCTCAGAGCACCCGATTAACGGTGAAGAAGAAGACCAAGCCACCTCGGGATGCAGGGGTTTAGGGTTTAGGGTTTAGGGTTTAGGGTTTAGGGTTTAGGGTTTAGGGTTTAGGGTTTAGGGTTTAGGGTTTAGGGTACGTTGCCCCATCACGGCCGAACCTATTGAATTAGAGAGCCTTGCGGTTTCACCGCACATCCTCTAGCTGAGTAGGGCGGTCGTGCAGCAGGGGATTCCGCAAGGCACTTGCCATGGTGGTACTGTGATTCCGCAGCTTCGCCCGACCAAAGGCGATCACCATGCTGGCGCTGTCACCAAAAGTGACCTTTCCCCGCGTGGCTCCGCCCAGGAACGGGCACCACGGCGTGCGTGGTGTGGTCTCTGGGCGCATTGCGCTCCAAGCCGAGGGCGATGGCGCGCCACCGCCTCAGCGCCCTCGCGTGCTGGCATGGGCGCTGAGCCTCTGGGCAGCCTCCACGACCCCGATCCGGAGCTGGTGGCAGCGTGCCCGCAGTGGGCGCCAGCGCAACCGCGGACGGCGCCAGCAGGATGGCGCGGTCGGCGTGGTGGGCGCGGCACCCACGAGGGCAGCAGGCGGCAAGGGCGGCCCGGCGCCAGGCGAGCCGCGGCGGCGCCGGTACCCGCCGCTCCCGGAAGCCCCCAGCGGCCTCGCGCCCTGCGAGCGGCGCGCCTGGCGCAAGGAGCAGCGCTTCGAGCAGATGAAGGCCAGGCGCAAGGCGGGTCGCCCGGAGGAGCGGCGCAGGGCGGCCAGGCGCAAGAAGGCGCAGAGGCAGCAGCTGCTGGCGAAGATGACCGAGGAAGAGAAGCGGAGTTACTGGTTTGAAGAGAGGCGGAAGCAAGTTGAGATAGAAACCAGCTTAGCAAAGGCCTTCGAGCAAGGCCGGCCACGAGTTGTGATCAACTGCAGCTTCGGGGACTACATGCAAGACCGGGAGAACCGGTCCTTGGCGCAGCAGGTGAAACTCCTCTACTCGGAGGTGAAGCGCACGCAGGCAAATGTGCAGCTGCACCTCACCTCCCTAGGGCCAGACAACCCGGCCAGCTCCTACTTCGACAGTCTGGGACTACCCGGCTGGAAGATGCATGTGCACGAGCAGAGCGTCTGGGAGCTGTCCGAGCTCTTCCCACCCGAGGACCTGGTGATCCTGACGCCGGATGCGGGCTCTTGCCTAGAGACTGTGGAGGAGGACAAGATCTACGTGACTCGAGCCCGGAGTAGGCCCCCTATTTCCTTTTTGAGAGTTGGGGGGTTCCCTTGTAATCCCCTTCATAACCCCCCAAAAAAAGGCAGACCCTCTTTATATTCCTGGGTTCCTCCGAATTCTAGGTGATTGGCGGCCTCGTCGACCGACGACCTCAGAAGCACAGGACCCTCAACCCTAAACCCTAACCCCTAAACCCTAAAACCCCAAACCCTAAACCCTAAACCATAAACCCTAATCTCTAAACCCTAAACCCTAAACCCTAAACCCTAAACCCTAAACCCTAAACCCTAAACCCTAAACCCTAAACCCTAAACCCTA